>JAJIBD010039327.1:0-197500 GCA_021461705.1 Cryptotis parvus | reverse complement strand
TTTTCTTTGTGCATAACAATATCATATTTTTCATTCATAAATTTTAATACAAATGATCTTTAAGTTTAGAATTTTTATAGGGCACTATTTTCAACCAAAATTTTTGAAAGTATGAATAATGCTGATATCAACTTTAATTAGCGTTGTCACATTTTAGCTAATATAAATATTTGATATTCATAGACTACATTATAATAACTACATGCCAAGTTCCAATAAGTCAGTAGTTTATTGACTCTTCAAGGGAACAGCGATTTTTATATGATTTTATGCCAAGTTCATGTCTGCTTCATTCAAGATATGTATTGCATCAATGGTCTCAAAACGCTACCAGGAACCTTGGGACAGACTAGCATGATGCCACATATTTATGTAGGTTACGCAGGAAAATACCACTATAGTCATAGGCAATAAGTAGAGCGAAATCGAAGCCTCTTTTTGAACCAATCAATGACAAGAAAAATATGATTCCATCATTAGAATTGATTAAGATTTATCCCCTAGAAGAGGATAGGGTCATGATCTTGGATACAGAAAACGGAAAGATTGTAGGTCCTACATGGAACAAACAATTGAACAGTTGGCTCTTGCTTAAGCAGAAAATTGTATCTGTTTTAGTAGCTCTCTTTGGTGAATACATGCAGTAACAGGAAAAAATTTATTAAGCTTAAATTATGAAAAAGAAAAGCTGACATAAATTTTCTCTAAATTATTGACTGTCACATAAGTGAAAATTCCAGCTTTTCAAGCTTTCATTTTTATACCACTTTTTACATTATTAACTTTCTTCTGCTGATCACAGCATTTTAACTTGTACACTAAAGAAGTTGAGTTTTGCTTTCAGTCTTCATTAGTATACAGTATGTATGTGAGTACTGTTTTTATTCATATGTTTTACAGAAATAGATCTCAGTTCATTATGAACTTTTAAAGGTGAGAGCATTTGATTTACAATATTTATTGTGGCTCCCTAATGATTTGTTATGCAAGTGCATTTAAAAAAAAGGCAAAAAAAACTACAAAAGAACATCATTCCTTGGAGAACCTCTAGCCATTAAGTCCTTTATTCAATTTTCTGTGGCCATGGTCCTTAGCTCCAATGACACCATCCACCTGCTCATCAATATTCTAGAGGCTGTAAGTTAGAGTAGATGAGATGATATAAACACCTCCAAAGTTGAGGAGTGGTTTCTGAAACCAGAACTGAAACATTACAATAATTTTAGCTGAGTGTCACATACTAGCATATTTGTCCAGTTACAATGAGAAATCCTTTAATAAAAAAGATATGCTTTATTCTTATGCCATTTCAGGAAATGAAATTCAAATTTTCTGGCAGTGAGCTATACTTTCTGAGAATCAGCTTCTTTCAGATTTTCTTGTTTCACAAAAAAAAAGGTCAACTATGGATGAAATTGGATAGCAGTCATTTATCATGTTTCTCACAGTGCAAATATCCTAATGGTTGGGGCCAGAGTGATAGTCCAGTGGGTAGGATGTTTGCCTTGCACGTGACTGGCCCATGCCGGCCCGGGTTCGATCCCTGTCATGCCATATGGTCCCCGAGCACTGCCTGAGTGCAGAGCCAGGAGAAACCCTTGGGCATTGTCGGGTGTGAACAGAAAAAGAAAAAAAAAAACGCAAAAAGAATTAAAAAATATCCTAATGGTTAAAAATCAAAATAAAAATCAAGCAATTTTTGCCTCAAATCCTTAATTGTTCTCCTCTTGATTCTTAATATTTCAAAGCCCAGGACCCCCAGTAATCAAAAAAAAAAATCTGTGAATTACGGTATATTTACTGTAATATTTTGTATCTTGATTCATATATTTTGAAAACCAATTTCATACAAACATAGGGAAAAAGGAGACCCTCATGGAGTTGGGGGGGGTCGCCTGGCTTATTGCGAGCTCTGCTGGGGTGGAGGGCTAGGGCTAGAACCTGCCATCCCTCCCAGGCTCCTCGTGAGCGGCTGGGCACAGGGAGAGCCAGTAGCAGCTCTACCCCACGTCTGTGAGTCTCTGGATCCAGCATACCTGAGCCGGATTTAAAAAGGACTGCTGCAGGGTGGATCTTGATGATCCGGGCTGTGATAGGCTGGTCTGCTGGGTGAAGTTCTAAAGAGGGGGAAGTCCGTATGTGGCAAAATGGAGGCCCTCATGGAGTTGGGGGGTCATCTGGCTTGTTGCGAGAGCCAGTAGCAGCTCTGCCCCATGTCTGTGAGTCTCTTTTATACAAATAATGAAAAAGAAGAAAGGGATATTAAGAAAATGATCACATTTTTCTTACTCACAATTTCTTACTCACAATTGTGCGTAAGATTACATTTCTTACTCACAATTGTGCTTAAGAAAAATCAAATACCTAGGAATCAGCTTAACTAGAGTGTAAAGGACCTGTACAAAGAAAACTAAAAATATTCTGCTTCAAAAAATAAAAGAGGACATAAAGAAATGGAAACACATTCCCTAGTCATGGATTGGGAGAATCAATATTGTCAAAATGCTAATACCCCCTAGAGCTTTATCTGTAAAGCTCTATCTGAAAAAGACTCTCTATCTGTAGAACCTACAGGTCAATGCAGCCCATATGAAGATACCCATGATATTCTTCAAAGAAATTAACCAAACATTCTTGAAATTTGTATGGAATAATAAACCCCCATGAATAGCTAAATTAATCCGTGGCTATGAGAAGATTGGAGGCATCACTTTTCCCAACTTCAAACTGCTAAAAATCAGTAGTAATTAAAACAGCATGGTATTGGAATAAAAAACAGACCTGTGGACCTATGGAATAGAGTTTAGTATTCTGACACCCATCCTCAAATACATGATTATTTAGTCTTTGATAAAGGAGCAAAAAGTATGAAATGGGGAAAAGGAAAGTCTCTTCAACAGTGGTGCTGAAAAATCTGTGCAGCTATGTGTAAAAAAGTGAATTTGGACCTCTGTTGAACACCATGCACAAAAGTGAAATCAAAATGGAATAAAGATCTCAACATCGAACTGAATCCCTAAAAGTATGTCCAAGAAAATATAGGAAAATCCCTCCATGACATTGAAGCTAAAAGGTATCTTCAAAGATGAAACACCACTAACAAAGCAACTAGAAGCAAAAATAAACAAATGGGACTACATGAAACTAGAAAGCTTCTTCACCTCAAAATAAACAGTGACCAAGATACAAAGACATTTGGTGAAATGGCATTACCCTCCAAACCCCTCTTTTGACATCGATGATCACGTCCTTGTAGAATGGTGAGATCCTGGTGGTGAAACCATGATATAGCTCACAAAGGATCTTTATGTATTGGGTTTGAACACTTTTTTTTGTTTCATGTAGAAGAAGGATAATCTCCTGGTAAACAACTGACTAGCTTTCAACCCTGGAATCCCACCAAAGAGTGAACTCAGAGCACAAAGCTATCATAAGTCCTGAATATCAATGGGTGTGACTCAAAAATGAAACACAAAAATAAAAGAACATACATTGCTTTGTTTTTTAATAATTTTCTCCTATATGGATATTTCTTAGTTTAGGGATTGTAATTTTTTGTATTACACTCTGGTTCTTACAAAATAAGTTTATTTTAATTTATTTTTATTTTTTTTAATTTCATTTTATTATACCATTGTGAGATATAGAATTACAAGATATTCCTGATTGGGTTTCAGTTTTACAGTATTCCAGCACCCAGTCCTCCACCAGTGCTCATTTCTTACCACCACTGTCCCCAGATTCCTTCCCCTGACCCATAGCATGCCTCTTTTGTAGGCCTACTTCTCTTCCTCCTCCTTATCCTTCTTCTTCTTCTTCTTCTTCTTCTTCTTCTTCTTCTTCTTCTTCTTCTTCTTCTTCTTCTTTTCTTCTTCTTCTTTTCTTCTTCTTCTTCTTCTTCTTCTTCTTCTTCTTCTTCTTCTTCTTCTTCTTCTTCTTCTTCTTCTTCTTCTTCTTCTTCTTCTTCTTCTTCTTCTTCTCCTTCCTCCTCCTCTTCTTCCTCCTCCTCTTCCTCCTCTCTCCACCTCCTCCTCCTCTCTCTTCTTCTTCTTCTCCCTTCTTTTCTTCTTCTCTTTCATTTTCTTCTACTTCCCTTTTTGCTTCTTCTCTCTATATATCTTATTTCTCTACACATTGTGGCTTACCCTACAAACAATTAGGGGTTATCATTTATATTTCTTTGCCTACATCCAATGCTCAGTTCTCGTCTGACATTACCATTTCCAAATAGTAGAATACTGGCATATATTTATAACCCACAAATTAACACAGTCAATCTATATCTGTCCTTTTCTTCTGAAGTAATTTCACTCTGCATGATAATCTCCATATCCACCCATTTATAGGCAAATTTCATGACGTTATTCTACCTGACAGCTGCATAGTATTCCATTGTGTAGATGTACCATAGTTTCTTTACAAATCTTACCTTCTTATGCACTCAGGTTGTTTCCAGATCCTGGCTATTGTGAATATTCTTGTAATGAATATAGTAGTGCAGATATTTTTTTTTTGCTGTGTGTTTTTGGGTCTCCAGGGTAGATGCCCAGGAGTGTTACTGCTGGGTCAAATCGAGATCAATATCAAACTTTCGGAGGAATGTCCATATTAAAACAAGATTACTTTTTAGAAATTAAAAAAAATTCCAAGTTACTAAAGGATCTTCATAAACTGTTTCCTCTTCTGTTAAAAAGAAGAAAATAATATAATACTAGTCAAAAGAAACATAGATAAATGGATAAGCCTTTATGAGTGCTAAAGTACATATGGAACACCAAGATTGTTTTTTCCTAAAAACTGTTCTCTCCAATATCTTGACAGTATTGCAATACAAAATACCTTTGTATTACTTTCTGCTAGCAAGTTATCAAACATTTTAAATTAGGTGTTATGATAATACATTTGCCAGATCCCATGCAGTATTTCTGAGCAAGCAGGGCACCGTGGACATTTCTGGGAGATAACCTCTCTTTTCTAGCAAAGAATCATCTAGCTAAAGGCTGAATGAATCATCTTAAAATGGATTTTAGCATTAAAAAGGTATCACAGACCATTAACTCCCAAGGACAAGTTGATTGAGTTAGGAAGTAGCTCAATCAATTTATAAACTATTAAAATGATTTGAAAATAGATGTTTTATGCATTTCGTTCTATTTCAGTTATTTGTAAGATTAGATTTTATTTTGAGTTAAGCTTGGCAGATGCTGGTGCTTTTTGATAGCATCAAACTCTGCTCTATTAAAATATATCTGTTTTGTGGCACCACACACTGGGACCTTCTGTCTTCATTCTGGGTGAGATTAATGTTGTGGCAGTGGGATACAAAGGTTGCACACCTCCTTGTTTTACCTCCAGAAACACTGATAAACTTGTATAGATCCCCCACTGGCAATGAAACATGGTTTTAATCACTGTCTATATCCTCTCACTTGCATATTCCTCCCTCCAGCTGAATATCAAAGTGCCTCTTTAGTCAAAACAAAAATAACTTCAGCAGGTGTTCATTTCTTTTCTAACACATTTTCTTTCTCCTTAGGGACTATGGTCACCAGTGCTTTCACACTATAGGCTATTTTTTAAGACAAAGCCTTTCGTAACAAACTTATTTAAATGAACTCATTGGGAGAATAATTTTACTCCTAGGTTAGAGTATACTTAGCATTTTGCACTAAGTATATATAATATTTATATATAATATATAATATCTATAACACTTAAGGATCTTCATAAAGTTTGTTTTCACTTCTGTAAAAAGGGGAAAGATATAGGAATACATATTATATGTAGCATATATATAATATAACATATATATGAATATGCTTATCTTTGAGTTGGATGTTTCAGTTTGTTTCCTCTGTAACAGACATGGGACACTATTGCCTTAAGAATCATGAGATCAGGTGAAGAAATGTGTATTATTGGACTCTGAGTGATCAGGCATGCACCTATTAAGTCAGTAAGAGGTACAAGATTTTAAAATACAAAATGTTAGGGTTATAGGAACAGTAGTGGAAGTAGGACACTCTCCTGGCAAACAACTGACTAGCTTTCAATCCCCCGTGTGATACCTGGAGTCACATGCACACATGCACATTTATATCAGAGTCTCTGTAGAAATACTTGCATAAAGAACACCAGTAAAATGATAGCATGACTTGTTGCAAAGTGTTGATAAATATATTAATGTATTTAGATGTTTGCTCTCATTTTATTTTAGTGAACGCATCATATGTGATATGAAGAAAAAGGCAACTTATTTTGGGTATCTTAAGTCTTTGACACCTGAAAACTAACTGGGGTGGTTGTGATTACAAAAAAAATTGAATTTTCTTACAAGATCAAGAAAATCTCAAGTTCATTATTTTGCTTTCAAATGTAGTTTTCCTAAGAGAGAAAAAACAAGAAAAGAAAGGAGAAATGGAAAAACCAACACTGTTATTAGCTGGGCTTGTGTCTCTTTCCACATGCAAACCTGTTAAAGAACACAAGTCTTTTATAGAACACAGACTTGTGTTAAAGAACACAAGTCTTTTATTAGTTTATGTGGAGGAAAAAGCAGAAACAGATTATATGATGCAGTGGAATGTAATTAAGTTCCACCTACTACTAAAGGTGAGTATTTCACTGTTGTGAGATTTTGCCAAATAGTGTTCTCCTTGATTATCACAAATAAAACAGAAAGGTGTGTTAACGAGCTTTTCCATTTATGTAAATTACAACGCTTTTTTCTAAACACTCCATTTCCAATGTCCACACTTTTTATGCACTCTTTTAAGTTTAGCTGTTCCTTCTAATTGCACCTAGCTTATTCATTTTCATGTTACCTCTAACTCTTTAACTTATTCCCTGCTGACCTAAGCTATTTCTCATTATATGTTTATAACAAAATTTCTCAATGCATGGCGCAGATCCACGAGAGTCAAGATCACCCGGGAGTCTCATTTCAATGCAATAGTGGTACATCACACTTTTCCCACAGAATTAGCAATTCTGTAGTGGGGCCCAGGGACATTTGATCAAGAGTACAGGTTATATTTATAACGCAATGGAAATGTGATACTGTGAGACTCAAAGCCTCTGTCTTTTTCAGGCCATATTCTGTGTTGCTTTTCACTCTGCCTCTAGATTGTACAATGTGAAGCCTTTTATTTTTTTTTAATTTTTATTATACCACAATGAAACATACAATTACAAAGGTGTTCATAATTGGTTCTTGGTGATACAGTATTCCAGCACCCATCCCCTCCACCAGTGCCCCATCACCACCACCAGTGTACCCACACCCCCCTCCCACCCACCCCCAGGCTGCCTCAGTAGCAGGTACCCGCTTTTCCTCTCTTTCTCTTTCTGTCTCTCTCTCTGTCTCTGCATATCTCTCCCCCTTCTTTTACACATTGCGGCTAGCCATGCAGATATTAGGGTTTATCATGTAAGTCTCTTTTTGTATATTCAATGGTGAGTTCTAGTCTGACATTACCATTGCCCACACTCAGTTAAACACTGGTAATATTTACATCCCATTGATGAATGCAGTCATTCTATATCTGTCTTTATCCTTCTGAATAATTTCACTCAGCATGATAGTCTCCATGTCCATCCATTTGCAAGCAAATTTCACAATTTCTTTTCTGACAGCTGCATAGTATTCCATCGTGTAGATGTACCACCGTTTCTTTAGCCAGTCCTCTGTTCTCGGGCACTTAGATTGTTTCCATATTCTAGCTATTGTGAATAGTGCAGTGATGAATAAAGAAATACAGATAGTGTTTCTGCTAAGTGTTTTTCATTCTCTAGGATATATTCCCAGGAGTGCTATTGCTGGATCAAATGGGAACCTTTAAAAAAATGTATTCACTTCCTCATCAACAGTCCTCGACAATCTCCATTTCTGTCGCCACTACTTTTTCTTAGGATACCTGATATGCCTAAAAATGTTTCAAAATTCTGTAATTTAATTTGATTGAAAATATTGGAAATTCTTGATACTTAACACCAATTTTTCTTCCTAAAATGTTAATCATTTTGGATGTTGCATTCTTTTTTATATTAAAATCTTCACCCTTTGATATTACTTGGCACAATCCTGATTGCTCTCTCTCTCAATTCTGTGATTCTTTTCTCTTAAATTTCCTAAGAACTCAAATAAAACGAATTGATAATTTTGCGTTCAGTCCTTACCTGACAATTCTGCGTTCAGTCCTCACCTGATGATTCTTTGTTCAGTTCTCAGATTTGCAATGATGTAGAAACCAAGAGAAAAGTACCATTTCCTATGCCTTAGAGCATTGATGGACATGAACAGACAATACTGTGTCCATAGTAAACCCTTGTCTCCGACTCTTGGGAGAATCCTTGGCAAAAGTTCAGATAATGAACAGAAAGTAATATACACAGAGATGAGGCAACCTATGTAAGGACTCACCTAGAGTAGAACTGGATCTTTAAGCTTCAATATCTCACTGTAGTATAATAAAATGTTTTTAAAAAAGTTATTTACATCAGACATGGATGTGTGCAAATATTTTATCTTTTGTTTAATTTCTTACTCTTTTATACCAAAGAATTCAATATTTATACTTTTGTAGAAATAAGTTTCTTTTAAAAAAGAAAAGAAAAAGGAGGAAGGGAGGAGAATGGGATGGGGGTGGGCAAAATATTGTGGTATTAATTCCAAATGGTTGCTCCAAAATGTCTAAGGCAGTAGATTTAATTAAGTCAAATTTTCTGATACTTTTCATATGTAGTCAAATTAATAAGAAATCACATTTTTATCTTCCTTTTTATGAAGGTGTAATAGTACTAGGTTTAAATTCTATTTCTCAAAGTAAACCAAACCCCTCCCCAACCATTTCATTACATGAAGGCTTACAAAACACAAATTTTCAATAGCCTTCTTAGAGTATTGTTGAGGAGGTGTTTATTTGCTATTGAAATGGCAAGCTGCAAGTTTTATAATTTCCTTTTTATTTTTTTTCCCTCTAGAATAAAATAAATGGAGAACATCACAATTGATGGGAAAAGGTTTTGGCAGGCTCTTCCTTCTTGTCTCTCTGTCAGCTTTTTAATACCATTCAGAATAAGTTCAAGAGGTTCACATTTTAATAAATGTAGGAACATGCAAAGGCTTTCATAAATAAAATTAAGCCATTCTCCTTTTGTCAGCTTGCTCGTGCTATACAGAACATTCTTTTTCCATCCTGAACAGATCACATTATTTTATTTTTCTAAGTTTCACCCTCACAAAAATACTAATGGATCAAGCTTATTTCATTCCATGTTATACTTAGCACCATTTAAGTGTTTATTTACAAAGGATTGCGTTAAAATGGAATGAAAAGAGAAGAAAGTGCAAGAGATCAATTCTGTTACATAATATAATTGATGGAGGGACTTATTGTCACTGAAAGTAGTACATTGCTGACAATAGCTTTGGTGAAGCCACATCTGTTTATCCTAATGCTTAAGGAGCCGTATATGTGACAGGGAATAAGAATATGCCATTTGATTTGCAGCTATTGTCTGACTTCAAAGACAATGGGTAGGTGCATAAATAAACATAAACCATTATTGTAGTTCTGCAACTGAACCTCATTTTAAAAAAGCTAATGTGCACATTTAAACAGACTGCAACTCACAAGATGATATTTTGATATTTTCTGTAATGTGAAATTTTCTCGTCTCAAAGAATATTGTTTTACAAACATTTAGATTATTTTAAATGTCATTTTAATGTTAATTTTCTTTTATTAATTTTATGAAAATATAGTAAAAATACCTCCTTCTTAAGATAAGGTTATTTTCTAAATTTTGCATGTGACACCAAATTTTTGTTTTTTTTAAACTTCTGTATCTTTGAAAATAATTTTACCTTTACTGAAATAATACTGATTTGTAGTGTTATATAGGTTTTAGGTTTATAGACTTACAGATGAGCATCTGTGTATACCACTTTATGTCCATTGACTAAGGTACATTTTTATTTTAGCACAATACAATTAACACTTTTACCCAATTCACTCACCAATTTCCACCTTCTTTTTATGTAAACATAGTTCTGTTTAGTCTAAACCACTTTTCAGTTAAAGCTGTGGTGTTTGATTTTCTACTTCTGAATTATTTTTTACAAAATCCTCAAGGATTACTCATGTTTTGCAAATGACAAGTGTTTACCTTTTATGTTGCTGAGTATTATTTCAGTGTGTATGTATGTGCATGCAATCATGTGTGTGTATAAAATGCTAGTCAGTTTTCTGTCAATGAACATTGAGTTTAATTCTGACTTTTTGGTGTTTGCTAGTCATGCTGTGATGAAAATTAAGGTGCATTTATTTTTTAAGTATTTCATTTTTGCATCAATACACAGTTACAGGATCATATGATGTTCCATTCTAATTTTTTGAGTCTACATATTATCTTCTATATGGCTACACTACTTTATTTCCTGCTATAAGTATATACACTTTCCTCTGTTTAGTACTCCTGCCAAAAGGATTTCGGAGGAAATTTGAAGGAAAAAAAAATTGCCAACATAACAATTTCGATACAGAGTAAGGAAAGAAACAATTGCAATGTGTACAAAGAAGTGACAGAGAAACTCTTCATTATCTTTGTGCAAGAACACACAACCCTGATTTCTGTTTTCATTTTTTTTTTTTTAACTTGTTTTTTCATCTAAGGCACTGAGATCTACAATACTATTAATGTTGGGATTTTATACACACAATGTCCCCATTCCACATCCTCCACCAGTGTATCCCTCTCAACTCCCCTCTTATCCAAATGGTATGCTACATCTATACCAGTTTTTGTTATCATTTTTGTATTTAATCTCAAAAAACCACAATGCTTTCAGATCATTATCAGCACCGTGACTGAAAACAATCTGACTCTTTAATCATTGGACACACAACCAGATTTCTTCATCTGAGTTAGTCTTACATATTACATCTGCATCCACTATGGGCACTATTCGCGACAAAGCTGTCACTGCTGTCAATGGATCTGGCAGCTGAACTTCATAGAGAGGTATGACATGAGCAAAGTAAGATTCTTTTAACCCTGATAATTGTTTCTAGGACACTGTTATCTGTCTGGAGACACCTGTTGGCTTCTTTTGTTATAGAATATTCAAGGCCTTCCATTATTTATTTATTTATTTATTTTTTTAATTGCTTGGCTTTTTTGGGTCACACAATGCTCAGGTATTACTCTGAATCTGCGCTCAGGAATTACTCCTGACAGTCTCAAGGGACTTTCTAGGACGCTGGAACACTAGGCTGGAACACTAGGCATAGGAGCTGGAGAATTGAACACTAATCAGGGCAAGGCAATTGCTCTACCCATTGTGCTATCACTCTACCTTCTCCATTGTTTTTAAATTAACACTTTAATTCAACTTCCAGTTGCTAGGCTAATGCAAACAGAGACTTATTTCACTCTGGCAGACACTGGACTAAAATCTAAATGGAAAGGATTATAGGCATTCTAGACAAAATTCTGTTCTCAAGGAATTTCTCCATTAGAAGTCAATAACACACCAAATATATAATGTTACATGCAAATGCGTCACTATGTACTACAGTATGAAATATAGAAGTTCAAGAACAAATACTTCCAATATCACATTTTCATTTTTTGGATGAATTCACAAAAGATGTTAGAGAAGCCACAGCCTTGGTGGAAAAGGAAAGAGGGCTAGGAAGAAACAAACGTACAAGTGGAGTGATGGAAAGTTTGTTGAAGATAGGACATTTTTAACAAAGGAAAGGTTATTTATGAAACACATGCTCATATAAAAAAGCCAAAACTGGAAAAACATTTTAGGAGATTAAAAAAATGCCTTATTCATCAAGGAAAAAGTTAAGTAAACTAAAATAAGTCTATGATGACATAAAGTGATATAAGAACAGAGGACATTCTGTGTATTCAAATTTTTACATTTGTTCTAGGTGCAACAGTTTGAACATTAAATGAGTTTAAACACTCAAATTGTGAAAATGTCAACAATGTATAAAATACACCTGACGTATTTTCTGTACTGTAGCACACTGCACCAACATAGTCTGGCTTTTTGTAATTGTGTCCAGTCACATATTTGTATGTTGTGTTATTTAAAAATGCATGAGACTTTATGTATACATAAAATTTTGAAGATGGCATTTAAAGAGATCATTTTATGTCCCTCATAAACAATAATAGCATAATTTGTAGTAAATTAAATGTGTTCAATTGAGAATACTGTATTGGTTTTGTTTCTCTATACCCATTGACTCACAGATTATTATCATATGATGATATATTGAAAGTGCCTTCCTTATCATTTTTTGTTTGTTTTTTTTTTCTTCACAAGGTGATTTCTAAATAAGGAAGTACGTGAAAGGACACTTCATTATCAACCAACATTCTATCAACCAACATTCATATTTTTTAGTTTCCAAAAAAGTGATTTTCCTAAACTCCATAAAAATTGTTTGAGATTCTTTAACCTATGAAAACTCTTTTACAACTACTAGGGAATTATTTCAAAGACCCTAATTTTAGGGTAAGTAAAAATTGACAAAAATGCCTAATAAGAAAATAAAAAATCCGCCATGTATGCTCATCTCTATGACACTATTTCATCATGTAGATTATTGTAATTAATATTGATAATAGAAATATCAATCTTTTTTTTCCTCTCCCTTCTGAGAGGCAAAAGAAAGACTAGTGAATGTTTAACTAAGAGTCAAACTCTAACTGAATGTAAATAATACTTGGTCACAAATTAGAATGGTAGAGACACAGAGAGACATCATTATATACCTTGATATATTTATTTCCAAAATAATAATCTCAAAATATTAGAGTCTAAGTTTGGATTTTAAAAAGAAAAAAAAAGCAGTTTAGCTACACAGTAATTTTTTCATGGGAGGGTTGTTCTGGACCACACCTGGTGGTATTCCTGGCTCTTTGATTAAGGATCAGTCCTGGCATGTATCAAAGGAACATATGAGATCAAATGTGGATCAAATCTGGAGGATCAAATCTGGATCATGTGAGTGCAAGGCATCATCACCTTACCCACTCTAGCGGGTATACAGTAATGATTTTGTACATGAAAACATATCTTACTACTTCAGTTTCATTTTTGAGGTAGTTTTACAAAACTTAAAAGGTAAAAACATTATCTCTGATTTCACTTTCTCTAATAGTAGAAATTATTTCAAATTCTTCCAGGGAACTATTTGAAAAGGACACAGTATGTGAATAACAAATGACCCAGAGCAATAGACCCTTATTTTTTGATGGAGTCTCTCAACAGAACAGAACTGAGTTTAACGAGAGGATGGGTGTGACTGAGGCATGAAATGATGGGAATTTGAAATCTGACTATTGTGCAGCAATACTAGCATAACAAATGGCCAAAAGCATCAGAACTGAAGAATAAGTCTATAAAAATGAAGATACTTGGAAGTGGACACTACCCTCCAAATGGAATAATTAAAATATTATAGGATTATACCTTTAAGTATATACATATATTTATATCTTAATATCAAATGTATACATCTATTGATAAAATAATTTCTTTAAATGGAACATTCTCAGCACATTTTTACTTTTAAAAATATATGAATAAAATTCTCTACTACACTATGTTTTTATTAAAATAGGGTCATTCCCAACGATAAGTCAGCCCAGAGATGTGAGTCTGATGGTTCATTGCTCAAGACCAAATAGTACTGGGAGACATCTGGGCCAACCCGGCTGGCAGTCAGTGCACCATGTCCTATCAAGGATTAAATTTGAGGTCTTGTGCATTCCAAGAGCATACAACAAGACTTTCACCAATTTTTCAGCTGAGCATATTTTAATAATATATATAACTTAAGCAAAATTGATAAACATCGGGAAGATAAGTGACAAGTGACATAACTTGAAATAACTTAGCATATAGTATACAGTGCATTCTGTGAATTTCCATTTTACAAAAATCTGGCTCTGTGTTCCTGATCCTATGTTTACACTGACCTCTGAAAAAGGTCTCAAAGTTGTAATTCTCTGTGACTATGCATTGTATGAAACACACAACTCAGCTCATTTTCCAAAACTGTGGTTCTCCAACTGCAGCATGCTGAAAAGTGCCATCCAGAGGCTAGCCTAGAGATAGGTAAGATCATACAGTCTTGATGAGTTATGTTCAAAACTACAATTTTTATTAAAAAAAATCCTAGTGGAAATGCATTTCAACATTTCAATCAGGAAAGCGAAACTACACAACCTTTTCTGATTTAAAGACATTTTTTGTTTTCTAACTTTTATGAATATAACAATAAATATAAAATCAAGTATAAGAATATTTAGAATTTTAACTCTCTCAAAGACGTGAGAGCCGCTGGGGTCCCCCAACAGTATCAGAATAGAAGTTCTCTTCTACTTCCCAGGCTGCCGCGGGGAAAGGATGAAAGCTCACGAGTCTGGCTCAGTTCCAAAAAGGCTTTTAATAGTACAAAAGCTCTACCACCTCAATCCAATATAATGAAAGAGCTCAAGCTTTGGTCAGAATTTAGACCATACAAGAGAGCCTAAGTCTCCCACCAAAGAGAGGGATCTCACAACCCTTCTCTCTTGAGGGGAGTCCTACCCAAAAGAAGGTGGAGGAGAAGTGGGGCTAATGCCTCATGTCAGTCCCCTTATATACACCAAAGTGATTCTATCTATGGATAGGGAGGGTCCTGTCAACAAAGAACCCTCAACAGCTTGTAGAAGGGTGGTGCCACACCCTATTATAGGTATAATCAAAAGATTACCCCAAGGACTAATCCCTTCTTCTGAGAGGTTATCTCTTATGTAAAACACTGGAGAGAGAGAGGAAAAGAGAGAGAGAGAGAGAGAGAGAGAGAGAGAGAGAGAGAGAGAGAGAGAGAGAGAGGGGCTGGTATAAAGTAATACATCTTAATTTCATGGGCTTCATGTAATCTAGATGATACCAACAAGGTCCTTCTTTTTATTATCTGCACCAGGGTGATTCTGAGTATCTTGTTCTCCATATACTGAAAGGGTCCCACTCGCCTGCCTGAGGGCAAACTAGTATGATCCTTCCTATAATCTTAAAGATAGTCTCAACATAGCCAGGGTGGTAGTCTCCTGGTAAATTCTAACTGTCCCACGCTGGGTGCAGTGGGTATAAAGAGGAGCTGTGCCCAATCTAGAAAACATAGAAGTCTTAGAAGATGTATAATAGGTCAGAGGTTATTCAGAGTCAAGGTGACTCTGTAACTGCCACACCCTCTAGCAGTGTTTACATAGAGAGAACTCATTAGAATGAAACTTGGCTTAAGAACATGTAAGTAGATTAAGCTGTGAGTGGGTGAAACAGCAAAGCTCCCAAACTAGCTAAGCCTGTCATCCAACAATGTACATGCACATGTACATGCACACATGATTTGATTTTTTTTTGATATTTAAAAATATATATTGGCAACATACATGGAATTACTTACTGAAATACATAAAGTCAGACAGGCAGCTACCATATGGGCTCATTTATATATGGTATATAAAAAAAATTAAGCTAATGAACAGACGAAACTAAAACCTTTTGACGTTTTCCACAGAATAGAAGTGACCAGAGGGGAAGTGGAAGGAAGGGGGAAGGGAAGGAAGAAGGGGCAGGAGGGGCTTCCCAGGACAGTGGATGGTTTGATCTTGAGGGAGGGTGGAGTGTCCAACCCACACGTATTTTCTTTTACAGTTACAAAAGTGTTCATGTTTGGGTTTCAGTCATACCGTGTTCCAGCACCCATCCCTCCACTAGTGCCCATTTCCCTCCACCAATGTCCCATGATTTCCGCCCTCCCCAGCCTGCATCCATGGCAGGCAATTTTCACTTCTCTCTCTCTCTCTCTCTCTTCTTCTCTCTCTCTCCCACACACACATACTTTGGATTGAAATATGTACAGTTAGAGTTATCATGTATATCCTTTTGCCTACTTTCAATGCTCAATTCTACACTGGTATTGTCATTTACAAAAATTATTAGTACACTGTTCCTTTCTCTATTGCCTAACCTCTGACTCCTATACATTTGTAGTGTTTTTTTTTAAGGAACACGCATAGCTTTCTGGAGCAGGACCCAACCAGTTGCAATTAGAGCTTTCTCCACACTGTGTTGGTGAACACTCTGGATGGTTTTGGGGATGGATTGGATTATAGCCATCATACTACAGATGAAATTAGTGGTCTTTGGTGGAAACTTGTGGTCTTATTTAGACCAGAGCTTATTTTATTGATTTTATAGTTAATCCCCTTTCCACCTGTAATCCCAATAAAATAAATTTGAAAACAGAAGGAAGGTAGCATTGATGTTTTGTTTTCTTTGTTGAAACAGCATCTCTCCTGCCACATATACACCTGTAAATCCATTTAAAATCTGTTGATAACTGTACTCTCACAAATGTTCTATTAACAAACACATATATTTCACTATTTACTTAAACATTGATATTTCAATTTGTGAAACTACGATATACTTTGGTTTTGTTTTTAATTCATAGACAAAATGAAAAAAATGTAGATCTGAAAAGATGGCACTGGGCTAAAAGTAGTGGCCTTGTACATGACTAACTCCAGTTTTATGGCCATACTGCATAGAGTCCCCAAAGTACATCCAAGAGTGACCCCTGATTACAGAACCAAAGTGTGCCCTGAGCACTGCCAGATGGAGCCTGAAAAGAAAAAAGAAGATACAAATAAAATGTAGCTTTTGTAATGTAAATGTATTTTTATAATTTAAAAGAAATTAAAGCTAGAAGTTTGAAAAACATAGGGGTTTAGTTTGAATGTAGGCAAATAATAGGGAAGTACAAAATAAATTGAACCCATTAAGGGTGCCAAAGTTATGCTGTAGTTTCCAAAATGAAATACACATCTATTATAATGAATATCCTAACCCTATCTAAATTATGACTACTAAATTTATGGAAGTGGTATTCAATATAAATTGTAGATCATAGATTTTTACAAAATAAACATTTTATTGTCAAGAGAATCAAAGCATATGCTATAAATTTTGTACAATTTCTAAAACCTATCAGTAATAGACCTTGTAAATGTTAGTTTAGCACTTTTTGAAACATTGCACTGAGATCAACTAAGTAAAAGCCCAATCGTTTTTAATGAAGAATAAGTCATATGAAACCAGCCAAGTTGACCATATTGGATCTCTGTAAGAACCTGTGACAGCAAAAAGCAACTCTAAGACCATAATTGAGGCTGTGTTAAAATTTAGAGCCTTAATAAAATCCATAATTGTGTGAAATACCCTAGGCAAACCAGACGTTTTATCTTGTCAACCCACCTGACCACTTGATCACTTGAATCCTGTTATTCATCGATTTGTTCCAACGGAAGCCAATAACATTATCATTGGACCCTATCACGTGCCAGAGTAGCCCCATGGCATCCAGTTGCTTCTGGAATACAAAGAGCCTCAAACCGTTTGTTCATGGTATTAACGAAGAAGTTTGACCATCTTGTAGGTGGGCGGCCACGTGATCTTTTGACATCCCGTGGGATCCACTCGGTAACGGCTCTAGTCCAGCAGTTGTCTCCAAATCGCATTATATGTCCAGCCCATCTGATTTTCGATGGCTTAGCATCCCTGACTCTGGAACAGCAATGGAGGTCAGAACTCTGGATTCCTTCTTTCACTTGAGTGAGGCATGATATTCCAAACATAACTCTTTCGATTCCTCTTTGGGAGACCCGAATAGCATTCTCATCCGGTGTTTGTAGAACCCAGGTCTCTGAGGCATATGTCAATGCAGGGAGAACGATGGAGTTGAAGAGATGTGCGTGGATCTGGAGGTTCTTTGTCTTTTTTCGCTATCTTTGATGCTTTTGATGGCATTCCATGCTGCTCTCTTCCTCCTGCACAGCTCAGGTTTTAGGTTGTTCATCATGTTGACTTCTCAACCTAGGTACACATAACTGCTACATTCAGAGATGTTTCTTCCATTGAGAGTAAATGGAGCCCTCTGGAAATAACCCTCTGGAACAAGTTCAGAGTAACCCTCTGGAACTAACCCTCTGGAATTAACCCACTGGAACTAATTCATTTTTCATAAAGATAGTTTTTCTGAGATTCAGCTGTAGGCCTATCTTTCCATATTCTCGGTCAAAGTCAGTCAGCATTTGTGCCACTTGGCTAATGTTTGGTGTTATTAGAACGATGTCATCAGTGAAGTGGAGGTGGTGTAGTTGCCGACCTTCTATCTTCAATCCCATTCCTTCCCATTCTAATTGTTGCATGATGTTCTCGAGGGTGGCACTGAAGAGTTTTGGTGAAATGGTATCACCCTTTCAAACTCCTCTTTTGACATTGATGATCACTTCTTTGTAGAATGGTGAGATCCTGGTGGTGAATCCAGCTCATGAAGGATCTTGAACGATTGGGTTTGAACACCCTGTTTGGCTAGGGCTTTGATTACTGCTTCAGTCTCCACAGAATCAAAGGTTTTGTTTAAATCAATGAACGTGAGACAGTGGCATCCTGAACTCCCTACAAACTTCAATGAGCTTGGTTACAATGTGGATATGGTCAATTGTGCCGAATCCTTTTTTGGAAGCCAGTTTGCTCACATGGTTTCACCTTTATCTAATGTTCTTTAATCCTCTTCAGGATGGCTTGAGCGAACAGCTTGTAGATGACAGACAACAGGCAGATTGGATGATAGTTGCCAATGTAGTGGATGTCTCCCTTCTTGAACAGTAGAACTGTCCTGCTGGTTTTCCAAAGAAAGGGCACCTTGCATTCAGACAGGTAGAGTTTGAAGAGCCAAGCCAGTGTATTGATGAGGACTGAAGGCAGATTCTTCAGGTGTTCTGGTCTGAATTTGTCAGGGCCTGGGGCTGTAGCCTTCTTTACTGATGAATTGGCATGTCGGATTTCAGAAGGGAGAAGGTTGGGAATGACATATCCATCCTGTGGAATTTGGTATGTGGGCAAGTGGACGTGGCTATCAAATAGATCTGAATAGAAGTCATGGATAATCTTCTCCATTGCCTTTTTGTTGGATCCATCAGGATGTTGCAGGGCAGTCATCTTGTTCTTATAGTTGGCGAAGGACAGTTGGGCGTTTGGAATGCTTTTCCTGGCTTCTGCTGCATCTTCCATTATTTCTGCTCTTCTGTCTTTGAGGTCTTTCTTTATCACTTCTCTGCACTGCTTTGCAATCTTGGGTGTTAGCATTTGGTCGCCTGAGGCTCAGCGTCTTGCCACATGGGCAAATGAGCCCAAGAGTTTTTGAAGTCAGGAGTCTTTTTGCGTTGACAAAGACAAAAGGACGCCTGTCTTTGTCAACCCAACTTACTAAAAAATTCTCCGTAATCCTAAATTACTATTTAATAATTTCCATTTAAATTTTGATTGGTTTTTATTTGCATAAATAAATAGATAACTGATACAGTGTTTATTTCTAAATGTGCTTCAGATCATTTTATTTGAAAAATTATTGATTTTTTGAGACTATGAAAACACATTAAGTAGTCAATTGACTATTATTTAGTTCAGAAATCTACTTACTTATGTTTACTAAAAAGAATTTCTGTCTTCCATACTTCCACAGGTGACACTTTTATAAATCTTTTGCTTCATAATTATATAATATAGTCACCAGTAGTGCAACTTCAATTAAGTTTATTTTGCTAACTGCAAGTATTCATTTGTTATTCTTCAGTCTTGTTTTATCCAGCCTATTTCCTTTACCCTCCCTCAAAGCAAATGTCTTTTGTTTGAGGGGTTTATTATGACAGTATCCTTTGCCTCGGTCCTAAATTATATATGTGTTCTTTAGGTTCTTAGCAAATTATTTTTGTCTTGATAAATTAGAATAACTCATTCATGAGCTCCTTATTCTGTTAGCAGTTTGGTTGGAAATGAATAGTTCTGATGATATTGCACATACTGACAAAATCATCTGACATTGAGGCTGGATGCACCAGAGTAGCTTCATTGATAATTAGCAGCCAATGCTGAATTAAATACTGACTTTGCTCTATATGGTTTTCATGCTAGGATAGACTAGATTCCCATAGTCCTCATGATTGCATTTCATTTAAGAAAACTAAAATTCAAGATGGGTGTACTTAGCCTCACACTCATTTGGATATAAACTGATATGAGCCACCATAAGTTTATAATTAGACGACTCCAGATTTAAAAGGCACTATGTTCCATTGAAAATGATCTCCTAAAATATGAATTTATGTTCTAATAAGCAATCTTTGTTAATGACACCTTATTAAAAATTAATAACTTATAACAAACTAAAAGTAATATGATGAAACCACTCCAGTTATTTTCAGACTGAACGCTGATCCAGTGATAAGAGAATCATGACTAACATTAGTGATGACACAGAGAAGTACAGATGCCACATGAGGACAGAGTAAGAACCTGGAGTCAGTCACAAAGAATCTTGATGGAAGCCAGATGAGAAAGAAGAATACATGATTTTTCTCTAGAGTTTTTAGAGGAAATATGGCCTTGCTGACACCACAAATTTAGATTTCTGACATCCTAAATATGAGAAAAAAGAATTTTTGTTGTTCTAAGTATTAAAATGTATGCTAATTTGTTCAAAGGGTCACAGGGTATAGCCATTCTCCCATAATAGGAAGTATACAAATAGCAAAGTCTTTTTTGCAAAGAGGTTTATATGGGAAAAAATAATTATTGCAGACATACTTACAAATAATTCACTACTTGTACAAAATCATTGCTGCATACCAAAAATTGAAAGTCATTTGCATTTGAAATGCAAAGTTAAAAGTAAATTGCATTTAATTTAAAAAAATGCTTTCCATTGAAACAATACTTACAAATTCATTTCAACATGTAAATTTTCTAAAGTCTTAAACGTTTGCATGTTTATAGGTTTATCATCACTTGATCACTTGAATCCCGTTATTCATCAATTTGCTGGAGCGGGCACCAGTAACATTTCCATTGGACCCTATCACATGCCAATGTAGCCCAATGGCATCTGGTTGATTAAGGAATATGAAGAGCCTCAAACAATTCCTTCAGGGTCTTGACAAGGAAGTCTGACCATCTTGTAGGTGGGCGGCCACGTGATCTTTTGACATCCCGTGGGATCCAGTCGGTAACTGCTTTAGTCCAGCGGTTGTCTCCAAATCCGCATTACATGTCCAGCCCATCTGATTTTCGATGCCTTGGCAAACGAGACAGCATCCCTGATTCTGGAATAGCGACGGAGGTCAGAACTCCGGATTCCTTCTCTCACTTGAGTGAGGCGTGATATTCCAAGCATAGCTCTTTCGATGCCTCTCTGGGAGACCCGAATAGCATTCTCATCCTGCTTTCGTAGGGCCCAGGTCTCTGAGGCATATGTTAATGCAGGGAGAATGTTGGAGTCAAAGAGATGTGCCCGAGCCGGAAGTTCTTTGTCCTTTTAGCTATTTCTTCCATGCCTTTGAAGGCATTCCATGCTGCTCTCTTCCTCCTGAGCAGCTCAGGTTTTAGATCGTTCATCATGTTGATTTCTTGACCTAGGTACACATAACTGCTGCATTCAGAGATGTTTGTTCCATTGAGAGTGAATGGGGCCTCTGGAACTAGTTCATTCTTCATAAACATAGTTTTCTTTAGATTCAGCTGTAGACCTATCTTTCCACATTCTCGGTCAAAGTCAGCCAGCATTTGTGCCGCTTGGCTAATGTTTGGTGTTATTAGAACAATGTTATCAGCGAAGCAGAGGTGGTGTAGTTGCCGACCATCTATCTTCACTCCCATTCCTTCCCATTCTAATTGTTGCATGATGTTCTCGAGGGTGGCACTGAAGAGTTTTGGTGAAACGGTATCACCCTGTCGAACCCCTCTTTTCACATTAATGATCACTTCTTTGTAGAATGGTGAGATCCTGGTGGTGAATCCATAATACAACTCACGAAGGATCTTGATGTATTAGGTCTGAACACCCTGTTTGGCTAGGGCTTCGATGACTGCTTCAGTCTCCACAGAATCAAAGGCTTTCTGTGAATCAATGAATGTGAGACAGAGCGGCATCTTGTACTCCCTACAAACCTCAATGAGCTTGGTTACTGTGTGGATATGGTCGATTGTGCTGAATCCTTTCCGAAGCCTGCTTGCTCGCATGGTTGTCCTTCATCTAGTGTTCTGCTAATCCTGTTTATGATGACTCGTGTAAACAGCTTGTAGATGATGAACAACAGGCAGATTGGGCGATAGATGCCGATGTCGTGAATGTCGGTTTATCATATTCTAGAATAAATGTTATGTAATGAGAATGCATTTGTCTTCTGTCGAGGGAGCCACTGGGGTGGGTCCCCATCGAAACCCAAGAAGTGAATTCCCTTCTACCTCCAAGGCATGCGGGAAATGGATGAAAACTCAGGAATCCGGCGCAGCTTTAAAAGGCTTTACTATCACAGGTTCTGAGATACAATCCAAGAGCAGGAAAAAATACCCCCGATTTTGGGTACCATGGTGGGCCTCGGACACTTGTAGGTCAAGATGCTGTCACCACATGTTGCAGCCCAACAGAGAATGAAGAGGCAGAAACCAAGGGAAGCCAAAATGGCAAAAGGCCCTTCTCCTTTCTCCCAGTTTATTTTATAGATAGATATAGCCAAAACTTCCCATCCCAGCCCATTGTGGGTTGGGCTATCTAGAGATGAAGTCAGATAATGACTCTATTAAAATGCAGCACTTCAGGTGGGCCTTTTGGCTTTACAAGTGCCAAAGCAGATTCAAAACCTCTCTAGCTGAACTGGGAGGGGCTGCAAGGTAAGTGTAGCTGGAGTTAAAGCAGGGCGTGTCACCCAACAGTCTTCTAATTCAGGACAGAGGTGTTATAGATGAGCAATTGTGTATCAAAAATAACGGCATTGCATGAAAGGTTGGCATTATTCTTAAAAGTTAATGTGTTGAAATGATGCAAAAGGAAATCTAGCTAGTGGTTGATAGATAATTTCTTACCACACAGTTGCTGCTTATATTTCTATTTTCTTTATTTTTATTAGAGTCTCTACAGTACAATTAATTTGCAATGCTTTATGGAAAATAGATGTTGAATATATTTTAACAAGGTAAGGGAATATTTTAGAAGGCAAAATTGATCATTAAAAACTAATAATGAATGCTGGAACTGGGCCCAGATAGAGCTAACCCAAGGGGAGTCACTGCATGTGAGTGGCAACTCAAAACAAATTATTTGTAAACTTAGATTATTGTCAGCATTAATCACCTGCGATGTTTAAAAGATAGCTCCTCTTTATTATCACAAAGTGACCAAAGGAATAATAAAATTTGAAGTATTATTTAAAGAAAAGAAAGTGGCTTGTCACATTCATATTTGAAAGCAAATTTTAATGAATTAAAAGGTAGAAAGAGTATCCACAAAGTTAATTTGCCATAACCTCTCAGAACAGAAGAATTGCTCACTGTTTTTGAAACTATAGTTACATTTTTCTGACTGATTTTTCTCTTACTTTATAAGAGAGGGAATGGGAAATAAAATGACTCAGAGAACATGGAATGAATGGTCTTAATAAGCATTCCCCACTTGGAGGGTTATTTTTGTGTTTCCAATATTCAGAATCCCTAAAGAAGGACATCAAGATAAAATATTTTATGATGTATGAAAAGCTTGAATGTGGGACACTAGTGTTAGACAGTCCTAGGGATCATCAGGGCCACCCTAGTAGTGCTCAAACTTATGCCTGACAATGATCAGGGATCCACGTGATGCAGGGAGAAATGGGGGTCAAAACTATGCTGTTTCTCTGGGCCCCCAATACACTATTCTTTTAATAATTATAAATTTTATGAACAAAAATGTTCTCTTTTGCCATCCTATTCCTCTACATTATGAATCTTGTTTATGTGAATGTTGTTCTGGAAATTCCTTCTCCACATGCATACACATATTTATGCATCCACTGATATATTTTTCTAATTTGGCTTTTGATAGATAAAAGATGAATGAATTTAGATAAATTGATAGATAGTGGGTTAAGACTTTATATCAGCTGTCATTATATCAAAATATTAATATTTATATCAAAATACTAATAGTCTAAACTGTAACCTTGCACATTTTCTTACTAACATCATTGTTTTCAAGTACAGAACCTTATTCCTTTAGTGAAATATAGTACAATGAGTCTATGTACATGAAATTGATGTTGTTCAAGGGCATTTTTTCTATATGAAATTTGAGAAAAACCTTCTAAAACTCTCAGGAAAAAATCTCTTATTAGTGAAATAAGCTTTAACAGTTCTTTTACCTGTCAGGCCCCTTGGTCTATCTAATTATGTCTCAAGGGAAAATAACCTGGCAGACAGAGGTAAATTATTCCAAAATTTCTTTAAGTTACTTCTTAAATACTCAGACTTTACATACATTTATACCTTTTAAGGCAAATTAACTATTAAACTAAAACTTTGTTTCGTTTTGGTTTTTAACATTGAAATTAAGTGTTTAGACCTGTACTAAATTTTAACTAAGAGAAAGCAAGTTTCTGCTGAGAGGGTCAAAGTGAGATTCAAAGCACAAAACAATACAAATTTTAAAACATTAGCAATCAAACATCCATGCTTTCTGATAATTAACAACAAGTAAGTACTAATTTGCTACTTATTGAAGTGCGGCCACTTGACTTTTGTAACTCAAAAAAAGAAAACAGTTTGAATATAGACTCCTATATCCAAAGAAACAGAAGAAATATCAGTTTTTAATTATAAATTTAAAAGGCACATATTCTGCAACTGTATTCTCCAGCTCCCCTCCACCCATCTCCCTGTTTTCCAGAAGGTCTGGTGGTCGCACCCATGAACTTCCTTGGATGTCAAAGTAATCACATCTACTGGCCATGATCCAGGGACTCATATACAAATCTCTAAAGAAACCAATAACTCATTTACAATCTCTGGAATTCCTGGGGTGGCAACATCTTAAACTGCAGTGTACTGATATATCAAGTATTACTGAACACTTAAAGGATGTAAGTATAAGGAACCTAATAGCAGCTATATATAGTCACAGAATCTATTCTTTAGTAACATATCAGTAATATCTTATACAAAGGGCTTAATGGCCCAATGGATGCATCATGAGATTGATTAATCCTCATTAACTTTCTTTATATTTCTTGACCTTATTTTGTAAATTAACAAGCAATATACAATACATTATTCAGTGTCTGCTTAGGACAGGCTCAAACAGTGGTTGTGAAATTTTGAAATAATAATTGTCTCTAGTTGTAATAATGTTGGGTTTGGGGTTGAGTATTGAATATTTATAAGACATTAACATGAACATGTTTGTTAAAAATGAGTTGAAGCCCCACTAAGCTTAATAAGTTTAATAAGTGAAAGCAATACCACAAACAGTCCAATTGGCATGTAACAAGTGAGTAGAAAGGTCATGACTTTATCAATATCATTCCAATATATATGCTGTAATAGCAATGTAATTAGAGCCTGCTAAGGAGAGTAGGCATGGGGATGGCAGGTGGGGAAAATGAGGGTCTTTGATACTAGTAAGGGCACATTGGTGGTGGGACTGTCATTAGAATACTGAATGCTTGAACGATTTTACTGTGAACAATTTTGTTAATCATGGTGTTTAAATAAAATTTCTTTTTTTAAAAAAGAAATAGTTCAACCAAAAAAAAAGCAACGTAGAAATAGTTCTATTGGGGCCGGGAAATAGTCCAGCGGGTAGGGCGTTTGCCTTGCATGTGGCCGGCCTGTGCCAGCCCGGGTTCGATCCCCCGCGATCCCCGGCATCCCATATGGTCCCCCGAGCACCGCCAGGAGTGATTCCTGAGTGCAGAGCCAGGAGAAACCCTTGAGCATTGCCGGGTGTGACCCAAAAAAAGCAAAAAAAAAAAAAAAGAAATAGCAAATCTGTTTAATGAAGTACTTTATAAACCATTTTGTTTTGTGGGATGTGTCTGCAAGGCACAGTGGGGGAGCAACTAGGGTGGTGATGTACTCCAGAGACTGGGTCCAAATTGGGGGGGAATAGAATGTGGTCCCTCCCCGAAATTCCCCTCTTTGTCTCCAAAGAAGTAGTCTCTCTCCCCCACAGCCCTCCTCCCCTCTGACCACTGTCTGGGAACGCCGCTGGGGTCCCCCGACAGTGTCAGGGCAGAAGTTCTCTTCTACCTCCGAGGACGCTGGGAGAGCAGATGAAAACTCACGAGTCCGGTGCAGTTCCAAAAAAGGCTTTTAATAGTACAAAAGATCTTCCACAGCAATCCGATATAATGAACAAATTCTAGCTCTGGTCCGAACTTAGACCATACAAAAGAGCCTAAGTCTCCCACCAAAGAGAGGCTACTTCTGGGTAGGACTCACTTGAGATGAGTCCTACCCAGAAGAAGGAGCAAAAGGCCAAAGAGTAAAAAGCGGAAAGCCAAAAGCAAGGAGCAAAAAAGCCAAAGGCTAAAGGCCAAAGGGGCCTCAAGTCAGTCCCCTTATATTCACCAAAGTAATCCAGGGAGGGGCATGTCAACAAAGAACTCTAAACAGAGTGTAGTGCCACACCCTATTGCAGGTATAAACAAAGGTTACACCAAGGACTAATCTCTTCTTCTGAGATTATCTCTTATGTAAAACACTGGAGAGGGGGCTGGTATAAAGTAACACATCTTAACTTCATGAGCTTCATGTAATGTAGTTGGTACCCACAAGGTCCTTCTTATTATTATCTGCACCAGGGTGATTCTGAGTATCTTGCTCTCATGTACTGAAAGGGTCACACTCGCATGCTGAGAGCAATCTAGTATGATCCTTCCTATAGTCTTCCTATAGTCTCAACGTAGCCAGGCTGATAGTCTCCTGGTAAATTCTAACTGTCCCACGTTGGGTGCAGTGGGTATAAAGAGGGCTGTGCCCAATCTAGAAAACATAGAAGTCTTAGTAGATGTATAAGTCAGAAGTTATTCAATCAAGCTGACTTCTGTAACTGCCACACCCTCTAGCAGTATTTACATAGAAGAGAAGTCTAGTTAGAATGAACCTTGACTTAAATAGATTAAGCTGGGAGTGGGCAAAGCAAAAAAACTCCCAGAATAGCTAAACCTGTCCCCCATCAGACCACAATGTCCAGTTACCTCAGTGGCACCAGGGGACAGGGAACAGTTGAGCAAAGATGGCCTCAGCTGAGAGGAATGAGGATCCACAACACCCTGTTTAGCCTTTGTGCAAGTGTGTGCTGGAAACGCCCACAGAATATTTGTCCCCTGCTTCTTAAAGTTTATAAACCTAACCCTGCTTATAATAAAAGCGAGTTGCCCCTCTGCAATGACCCAGAGGTGCAAGTATTTTCATAAGACTTCACATATTCACTGTCCTTAGGAGGAGGATGCTCCCGCTCCTCTCCTCCACTACTGAGCGCAGTGGGAGGAGTGAAGTGCACAGCCATGGAGATAAAAGCTATGTACTAATGCATGTAATTCCTGAGTGCAGAGCCAGGAGTAACCCCTGAGCATTGTCAGCTGTGACTCAAAGAGCAAAAACAGAAAATAAAATAAAGCTCTAAGAGCTTCTTACATTGTCACTTTGTTGCAGTCTGGTTTTTAGATTATGTGTATGAGAATACTTTCTGAAATTAAGGCAGTAAGTACTACATTAGAAGGAAAAAAAATCTACTTTGAATATTTTTTCAAGATTCCTCTCTGGCAATCATTGCTGTTTCTTTCCTTCTTGTTTATAGCTTGTGTAGGGGGCACAGGTTATAGTTCTCACTGAAGCAGCATGGTCTAGTAGAATACCTACTAAGAAGCCTCCACAATCCACTATAGGGGAATAAGCTCCTCTTTCAGGTGGAAAGGGGATATTTAAATTTGGGGAAAGTAGGATGCTAACTCTGTGTCAGTCAATCAGATAGGGTGTAAGAAGGGATTAAAAACAAGGTGTGTGCTTCAGTCAACCAGGTAGAGTGTGAGAGGAGATTGAATTAGCATGTACTTCTTTACATGGTGTGTGCTTAACATTTTAGCTAGAGTTTTTTTTTTTTTTTATGGGGGGGAAGCACTGTTCACAATGCTCAGAGGTTACTCCTGGCTCTGCAGTCAAGAAACAGTCCTGGTGGTCTGCAGAGGAACAGACAGGATACTGGACATTCAGTCCAGGTCTGCTGTGTGAAAGCCATGCCTTACCCACTGTTCTATCGATCCAGACCCTAAAATAGCATTTTAAAGACTGAGATGAGAGTGATACTGGTTTTGGCATATCGAATACGCATCGCACAGCTTGCCAGGCTCTGCCGTCTGGCACTATACTCTCATTACTTTATGGGGCTCTCTCAGAGGGGTGGGTAGAATATTCACGGTAATTTGGAGGTAAATCGTGCAGCTGCACAGTGGCAGCAAGGGAAAGCTGGTTTCTGCTCTGCCGGGTGTATCTGTGTCATGCTTGGAATATCATGCCTCACTCAAGTGAGAGAAGGAATCCGGAGTTCCGACCTCCATTGCTATTCCAGAATCAGGGATGCTGTCTCCTTTGCCAAGGCATTGAAAATCAGATGGTTTTTTTTGCCATTCGAATTTCTTCCTTGTTGAAGTTTCTGTTCATTTCTTCTCCCCATTTTTTGATGGGGTTGTTTGTTTTCTTCTTGTAAAGTCATCATCACTAATCATCAGAGAGATGAAAATCAAAACAACAATGAGATACCACTTTACACCACAGAGACTGGCACATATTCAAAAGAACAAGAACAACAAGTGCTGGCGTGGGTGTGGGGAAAAGGGGACACTCATCCATTGTTGGTGGGAATGCCGGCTGGTACAGCCTTTCTGGAAAACAATATGGACTTTCCTCCAAAGACTAGAAATTGAACTCCCATTTGACCCAGCCATACCACTCCTGGGAATCTACTCTGGGAAGCCAAAAATACGCAGCAGAAACACCATCCCTACTTTTATGTTCATAGCAGCATTATTCACAATAGCCAGAATCTGGGAGCAACCAGAGTGCCCGAAAATCGATGACTGGATAAAGAAGCTTTGGTACATCTACACAATGGAATACTATGCAGCTGTTAGGAAAAATGAAGTTATAAAATTTGCCTACAAATGGATGGACATGGAGAAGATTATGTTGAGCAAAATTAGCCAGAAGGAGAGAGACAGATACAGAATGACTGCATTTATCTGCATAACATAAATATATAGGTACATATTATGATACCAATATCCAAGATCAAGTGAAACATATATCAGGAGGTCCTGTCAAAGGTGGAAATTATCACAAACGTGTGGGATTCAAAGGCTAGGTAAGACAGAAATGGAACAGTGTGCTAACAATTGTTGAGGGTACTAATGCCAACCTAGAACTGAGCATTAAATAGAGGCAAAAGGATACACATGACAACCCTTTAATGTATGTTCTGTAATCCATAGTCTGGAGGAGAAGGAAAAGAGAAAGAGAGAGAAATGGAAAGAAATCAGAACCTGCCATGGAGCAGGGCTGGGGGAGGGGAGGGAACCGGGACGTTGGTGGTGGGAGATGGGCACTGGTGGCGGGATG
Source organism: Cryptotis parvus (assembly GCA_021461705.1). Classification (NCBI taxonomy): domain Eukaryota; kingdom Metazoa; phylum Chordata; class Mammalia; order Eulipotyphla; family Soricidae; genus Cryptotis; species Cryptotis parvus. The sequence continues at coordinate 167,937 of JAJIBD010039327.1, read as the reverse complement.
GGTGCTGCAACACTGTTTGACCAAAACCCAAATATGAACTTTTTAATTGTATATCTTTGTAATTTTAAAAATAAAAAAATTAAAAAAAAAAAAAGAAAATCAGATGGGCTGGACATGTAATGCGATTTGGAGACAATCGCTGGACTAGAGCCATTACCGACTGGATCCCACGGGATGTCAAAAGATCACGTGGCTGCCCACCTACAAGATGGTCAGACTTCCTTGTAAAGACCCTGAAGGAATGGTTTGATGCTCTTCATATTCCTGAATCAACCAGATGCCATTGGGCTACATTGGCACGTGATAGGGCCCAATGGAAATGTTACTGGTGCCCACTGAGCAAATCGATTAATAACGGGATTCAAGTGATCAAGTGATCAAGTGAAATGAGAGTGATAAAACAGAGTATATGACACAAGTCTTTAAGTGGCCAACTCATATTGATCTACATATGGTTGGTTACTCAGGTTAACAGAGTTCTGCAGAGTAAATCCTGAGCACAGCACTGAATATACCAAAGAACATGCCACCTCCTAAAAATAAAAAAAAAAAAAACCTTACAAAATAAAATATCAACTTAAGTCAACAGTACATGCTTTATCTGTATATTCCTTTATTTCTTGGAGAACAACACTGCTATTAAACATTATACATTCTAAACAGCTTTGTAACACTATTTGATAGCAATTGTTACAGGTACACGACTTGTTAAAAAAACACATTCTTCTATGTCTACTTTTCCGTTGTGTATAAAAGTAACTCTAAGGCTTATGCTTCAGTTTTACAATTCCCTTTATTTTCTTCTTAGAGATTTTAGTTTAAAAGTTTCTTCAAATTTTTTAAAAAATTAAAAAAATTAGAGCGCTTTTCCCTCCTCCCCAACTCACTTTATTTAAATACTATGATTTACAAAGTTCCTCATGATGCTTTTGCTACCTGCATTCACTATTCCAATACCAATCCCACCACAATTGTCATTCTCTCCACCGTTGTCCCCATTTTTCCAACCACCCCTCAAGTCTCAACCACCCCATAGCAGGCCGAGAATAATTTATTTTATACTTATTACCACTAGATTGATAATAGACTTATCAAAAATACTTCATAAAAGAAAATTAGCAGAGAGACTCCAGATCAATGGCTGCACAGCTCGGCCTCATGGTGAGCGGCCCTATGGTGTTCCCGGGGAAAGGCAAAAGGCTTGGCGAGCGCCCAGTCATGTCCTACATGGCTCCTAGGGCCTGCTCGCCATGCAGCGGCAGCGCCTACTGGACTCGGAGCAAGTATTGGGGTCCTCCAACCAATCCCCAGCCTCTGGATTCAGTGGTGTGACCCTGAGCTCCAGCCACCACAGCCAACCGCCACAAGACAGAGACTCCAGATCCACAGCTGCACAGACATGTGGCGGCTCCGCTGCCACAGTTTAATCTTAGACACAATGTATTTTAGCACCAGGTCCTTTCAGGGTCTTTCTCATTTGTACATTTCAATGATCATCCTATTTGCATCAAACTGGAGAGGTTGATATAGCATGTAGAGCCTCAGGCGCAGCTGGGGGAGCTGGAACTTCGGCTTTCCTCTGGCTTAGCTGACTATTGGGCCCCCAGGAGGACAGATGGGTTTTGGGTGTTGGCCCATCATCTCTGGGGTGTCCCAGATGCAGCCAGATGAGAATCGCCCACCACATTAGCCACCATTTTCGCTGTCTGGACTCTGCAGCACTTCAGAGCCTGCCAGGAGGGCGCTGACCTCAAGACCAGATTATCAGAGCAAAACAAGTTCGAGCCCAGGTAGGCAGCTCCGAGGAGGCAGGAATAACCAGGAATTTGTCAGATGAAGCTGGGGTTGGCCCTTTCCCTCTCCATTTTGTCTGAGCCTTGTGGCCCCGCCCATGAGCTGCCCTGGGTTGACCAGCCATAGCACACAGAGCCTCAAGAGCAGGTGGGGAATTGGAACTTGGCTCTCCCCTAGCTCAGCTGACCGTAGGGGCCCCAGGAGGACAGATGGGTTTTGGGAGTGGGCCCATCACCTCTGGGGAGTCTCATAAACAGCCAGATGAGACTCACCCACCACATTAGCAGCCATTTTCACTGTCCGGATGCTGAAGCACATCTGAGTCTGCCCAGGAGTGATGCTGACCTCAAGACCAGATTAACAGAGCAAGAGGAGTTTGAGCCCAGGTGGGCAGCTCCCAAAGGTGGAATTCATCAGATGGAGCTAGGGTCGCCCCTTCCCCTCTCCATTTTGTTTGAGCCTGGTGGCCCCTCCCAGGAGCTGCCCTGAGGTGACCAGCCATAGCATGCACATTAGCGGACATTTTCACTGTCCGGATGCTCCAGAACATTAGAGCCCGCCTGGGAGGGACAGTGACTCAAGACAAGATTAACAGAGAAAACAAGTTTGAGCCTCAGGCGCAGCTGGGGGTGCTGGAACTTGGCTCTCCACTGCTCAGCTAACCATGGGGCCCCAGAGGAGGACAGATGGGTTTTGGGTGTTGGCCCATCATCTCTGGGGAGTCCCAGAAATAGCCGGATGAGACTCACCCACCACATTAGAGGACATTTTCACTGTCTGGATGCTGCAGAACATTAGAGCACGCCTGGGAGGGACACTGACTCAAGACCAGATTAACAGAGAAAACAAGTTTTTTTTTGGGAGCCGCCCACCTGGGCTCAAACTCCTCTTGCTCTGTTAATCTGGTCTTGAGGTCAGCATCACTCCTGGGCAGACTCAGATGTGCTTCAGCATCTGGACAGTGAAAATGGCTGCTGAATGTGGTGGGGAGTCTCCTGGCTGTTCTATGAGACTCCCCCAGAGGTGATGGACCCACTCCCAAAACCCATCTGTCCCCCCTGGGGCCCTATGGTCAGCTGAGCTAGGAGAACGGCTTCCAAGCAGGGAAACACTGGCAATTCCTCAGATGGAGCTGGGGTTGTCTCTTCCCTCTCCATTTTGTCTGAGCCTGGTAGCCCCTCCCAGGAGCTGCCCTGGGGCTACCAGCCATAGCATGCAGAGCCTCAGACGCAGCTGGGGACCTGGAACTCGGCTTTCCCTAGCTAAGCTGACCATGAGGCCCCCAGGAGATAGATGGGTTTTGGGTATTGGCCCATCACCTCTGGGGGTGGGGGGTCCCAGAAGCAGCAGGATGAGACTCACTCACCACATTAGCCACCATTTTTGCTGTCCAAATGCTGACCATGAGGCTCCTAAGCCGCGGCGGCGCGTTGCAGCCGTGAGGTCCATCAAACTAGTGGAAACAGTTATGTCTTTAATGTACTGCATTCTACGATGTGTAGGAACGGTAGGCAGGAGGGAAAGATAGAGAGGGAGAGAAAAGATATACAGAACCCGCCAAGTAGTTGGGGGTGCGGGCAGGGGAGGGAGGTGGGGACATTGGTGATGGGAGATGGGTTCTGTTGGAGGAATGACTGTTGGAACACTGGAACCAAAACTCGATCATGAGCATATTGCAATTGTATGTCTAAAAGTGGTGTAATAAAAAAATAAATAAATAAAAAGCTGCCTGTTTAAAAAAAAAAGAAAAAATTAGTAAAAGTTGTATGTCCCCATGGGGTTAGTTAGTCCTCATCTGAGAGTTTAATTTGTATTTGAGATTTCTCTGTTAATGTTTTCATTAAATGAGCTTAGGTAACTTCTACGTTATATTTCCATCCAATCTAGTGTGCCCGAATGGGAAGATAGCATCTTAGAGTTTTGAGTAATCCAGAATATTTAACTGGGCAGGCAGCTTACATGGCAGTGGTGGTGTAGCATGGGTGTGGCTGAAGAGGCTTCCAGAAGTACAAGGGAGTAGTGGAAGGTCTCCCATCTCAAGGCCCAGATTATTTAGTCAAAAAATTCCACTTTTGCCTAAAAATTTTAGCAAATTTGCATCACTGGAACTCAGTCTTCAGGTATTAGGGTCTGGCTATAGGCATGGCAACAGCTGTTCGGATGTGGCTGCAGCTGTCTGGTCTTCATCAGGGACAGAAATGGACCTGTCCCCCTCCTGAGATGCCCTGTATGTATTAGCAGGGACCAATGTATTCAAGAAATCTTTGTAGTTAATTAATCTACTGAGCATTTTTGTTCACAAAATCACCCAATAATATTGGCAATTTTACTTATGTATTTGATAAGCAAATACATAATACTATGTTCCATCATGAGGTTACTGAAATTATTTTACATTTTTATTTTATTTTTCTGTATACCCAAAATAATTGTACAAAGAAATGGTTTAGAGTGGTAATTTCATATTTCCTGGAAAAAAAAGAAACACTATGAACTTATTTTCTATTTATCCTGTACAAATTTGTTTTATTTTTAATAAACTAGTTACTGCAAATCAAGACAACCACTGGACTAGAACCATTATTGACTGGATTCCACGGGATGTCAAAAGATCGCGTGGCCACCCACCTACAAGATGGTCAGACTTCTTCGTCAAGACCCTGAATGAACAGTTTGAGGCTCTTTGTATTCCTGAAGCAACCAGATGCCATTGGGCTACACTGGCATATGATAGGGTCAAATGGAAATGTTACTGGCGCCCACTCAAGCAAATCGATAAATAATGGGATGGGCGGGTGATGGCCCAGCAGGTAGGCGTTTGTCTTGCATGCAGCCGGCCTGTGCCAGCCCGGGTTGGATCCCCGACTTCCCATATGGCCCCCGAGCACTGCCAGGAGTAGTTCCTGAGTGCAGAGCCAGGAGAAACCCCTGAGCATTGCCGGGTGTGACCCAAAAAGCAAAAAAAAAAAAAAAAAAAAATAAATAATGCGATGTCAAGTGATCAATTAAACTAGTTACTAAGTATTTTATAGGTAAGTTAGGTTCAGGTTTTTTCCAAATATAGATATTCTGTATATATTTTTCATGGTAGAAGTTATCTTTGTCATGAATTATTCTGTAAAGAGTTTTTATGATCTTATTCTGCAATGTAAATTAAATTGGGATATAAGATTTCCCCCCCCCACACTCTCAGTCCACCTCTTGACTTTCATGAATTCCATTAATCAAATAAATACTTTTTAGTTTGAGCAGCAAATCTCAGAAAATGATTTACTTTTCTCAAAAATACTTCATAAAATATTCTGACAGGCATTAATTCTTAAATAGTCACAAAATAACAGAGTTTCTCTGACTCATATTCAGTCACAAGAGTGCAGTTTTCTATTTACCCACTTTGTTATATAGTGTACATATTGGAAACTCATTTTTTGTTTAATACGATGTAAACTGGTCTCACTAGGAAGAGAATATTTTCACTCAGACAATTTATGTGATCTCGTTTGTCTGCCTAGACAAGCTAATCTGATTGTAATCATGTTACTTATCTTTTAATTTCTTTTGAAGCTGATATATATCAGAAGTGGCATTCAGCTGGGAATCACATAGAGTAAAATTGATTTTTAACACATTTAAATGTTACAGGCTGGGCATGTATTTTTAGATATGCAATCCTAAACCACTTTGGATAGAAGTCTAACCAAAGATACTAGGGGTATAAACTCAGGTGGAATATAACATGATCATAAGAATGACAACAGTATAGCTTAGCTCCTGGTGATTCTGATTATCATTGATTATTCATTTATTTTTCTATCTGTTTATTTATTTCTTTTTAGAGATTGATTCAGTCATGAAAAATTGTATACATATGTATAACAAATGCATATATTTTTATAATATATAAAAGCTGATGCTTAAGCACTGCTTGTTTTCCCATATATATTGAATTAAGCTATCTAAATTAATAATGCTAGAGACAACAATTATATCTTTTATATCAAAAGTCTATTCATGAAACTTACAGATCAGAGCAAAAATTCATTGCTAAGAGAGTTTCAGTTGAGGCATACAGACTAAATATCTATTTAGGATTTATACACCTACAATAGCATCTAAGTTGTAGATGAATAAATGTGGACTCTAAGAGGCTGAGAGATAGTACAGAGACTAAGTCATGTGCCTTGCACATAGCTGACCCGAGTTCAATACCCAGCACAACATATGGTCTCATGAGTCCTGCCATGAGTGATCCCTGGACACATATCAGGAGTAAATACTGAGCACAGCCAGGTGTGGCTACTACCAATCAATTTTTCTTTAAGTGTGACTTTATGTGGAACAATTATATATAGATATGCAATATATTTTGAATATATATGCATATCTATATATACTATATATAAAACTCTCATATGTTATTAGAATTGCTACAACTTTTGCTTACTCTTCATGTTTCATCATTTTTTCTCTCCCTGTATGTCAGTTTCCTCAATTTTATGATCAGAAGGATGTATGCTGTCAGACCGTGTCTCCACATACCCAGTCTCTCTAAAAACTACTGTCAATGTTCACTTGTAAACACTCCTAGATTGTTTTATTCACACCTTTCATTCAGTTGTATTGTGTCTCAAGTGAATTATTTTCTTTTTAACTATAAGACAATAAATTGTTAAAAGGGAGAAAGTATTGTTTCTTTTTTTTGATATAGTTTAAAAAAACTAAGAAAAATTTTTAACTTTAAGGGAATCTGAGTAGACAAAATAATCTATTTCAATAAACAAATATACAAAGGAGAAAAGTTCATTAGATATCCCTTCATTTAATATTCGATAAAGGGGAGAAAAAGTACAAAATGGAGCAAGGAAAGCCTTTTCAACTTGGTGCTGGAAAAACTAGGCAGTTTCATGTAAAAAATGAATTTGGACTTCTGTCTAAGACTGTGCACAAAACTCAGATCAAAATGGATTAAAGATCTCAATATCAGACCTGAATCCATAAAAGTGTGTCCAAAAAAATATAGGAAATATATAGGAAATATACACCACGACATTGAGGCTAAGGGCATCTTCAAAGATGAAACACCACTAACAGAGCAACTAGAGGCAAGGATAAAGAAATGGGACTACATGAAACTAAAAAGCTCCTTTACCTCAAAAGAAACAATGACCAAGATACAAACAGTGCATAGATTGGAAAGAATATTCACCCAGTACCCATCTGATAAGGGGTTAATATATGGGATATATTAGGCTCTGGTAGAACTTTAAAAGATGAAAACAGCCAACCTCATCAAAAATGGGGAGAAGAAAAGAGCAGAAACTTAGACAAGGAAGAAATCCGAATGGCCAAAAGGCATATGAAAATATGCTAATCACTAATCATCAGAGAGATGCAAATCAAAACAACAATGAGGTATCATCTCACACCACAGAGACTGGCGCATATCCAAAAGAGCAAGAAAAACAAGTGCTGGCCTGGATGCTGGGGAAAGGGGGACCCTCATGCATTGTTGGTGGGAATATCAACTGGTCCAGTCTTTTTGGAAAACAATATGGACATTCCTCCAAAGACTAGAAATTGAGCTCCCATTTAACCCTGCCAAACCACTCCTGGGAATAAACCCTGGGAAGCCACAAACACACAGCAGAAACACCATCTGCACTTTTATTTTCATAGCAGCACTATTCACAATAGTCAGAATCTGGAAACAACCAGTGTCCAAGAACTGATGACTAGATAAAAGAAAGTTGTTACATCTACACAATGGAATACTATGCAGCTGTTTGGGAAAATGGAGTCATGAAACTTGCCTATAAATGGATGAACAGGGAGAGGGTCAGATTGAGTGAAATTAGCCGGAAGGAAAAAGACAGATATAGAATTACTGCACATATTTGCATGACAAATATATATGTATGTATGTGTATACACAGACACACACACACATTATGATACCAATATCCAAGGTCAGGCGAAACATGGATCAGAAGGTCTTATCAAAGGTGGAAATTACCACAAACGTGTGGAAGTCAGAGTTTAGGTAAGACAGAGAAGGGAACAGTGTGCTAATAATTGTTGAAAGTGCTAATACCAACCTAGAACTGAGCATTAAACACAGGCAAAAAGATACATGCAAAAACCTCTAAGTGTATGTATTACAATTCACAATATGTAAGAGAATGAAGAGAGAGAAAGAGAGAGACAAAAGAGAAAAGAGATAAAGAACTTGCCATAGAGGCAGGCAAGGGGAGGGGGAGGGAATCAGGGACATGGGTGGTGGGAAATGGGCACTGATGGTAGGATCGTTTTTAACACTGTATGACAAAAACGCAAACATGAACATCTTTGTAATTGTATACCTCATGGTGGTATAATAAAATATTAATTTTTTAATTCAATAAAATAAACACCTTGACATGGTGTAACTAAGGTCATTCTTCAGAGTTTACAGAACTGGTTATCTCATTTGATTATGCTGCTATTCAAGCTTGGGTTCTATAATAGCAATATAATTATAAGGAGCTTCTATTATAGGGTTCATAGATTATATATATGTGCATATATTAGGGTTTATATATATATATATAAAGACTATAAGTAGGTCTTGTATAACAGCTAAATAGCTATTTGAAATGCTTCAAGATTGGCCTCTACTAAGTTTTTGTGTATGTTTGGTGTACTCATACAGTGCTCAGGGTAAATCTTTGTAGTTAGCTTTTCTCAGTATATGAGATATTTTTTGAGTTGGTATTGTCCTTTTCTTTCCCTGAGGGAATTTATCCAGTTCCATGATATATAAGTATATGCAGTGTGAGGTGGATTGAGTACAGCTCTTTGCAATTGCTTGTGTGAGCATGGGCTTCAGGAAATAAGAAGCTGTGCCTACTGAGATGGCAGAGATTGAGTGGGTATTATATGGCAGCATGGAAGCAGCTGGGACCCAGCACCAAGAGAGGGGCTCCTCAGATTCCAGCCAAGAATTTAACCTCACCTGGAAAGTTGTATGAGTGAGAGATAGTCTGAGATGCAAGGTGAAGCTGGGCTTGATGATAAGACCCTGTATATCTTTTTAAATGGAATTTACACAATGTGTACTAGTATCTATCCTCATTAGTAAATTGGCAATTCTACTTAATAACGTTTATATAAATATTTTTAAAGTAAAACATGTCCTACTTTCAAAATTTTCATTCATTATAAGATTATATATCTTAAGCATTCAAATAGTATGCTAGCATACTGAAGACCCAGTTTTGAATATGCTGTAAGAAATTATAGTGTTCATTTAAAACACTTATTTGATTGAATTCAGTAATGAAGTATAAGTAATATTTAATTTAGTAATGAAGTGTAAGTAATATTTAATTTTTCCTTTGAGGATTTTTTTTGTAAAGAAACTATTTTTTATTTGATTGACTCGAGGTATCAAAATATATTAACCACCTATGTTGGCAGTTCGAGGGTTGCATAATTCATTGATATGTAGGAGAGAAAATGAGTGCTAAAATAAAATTTACTGAGAAAGGCTTATGTTCAGGAATCATGATAATGCTTAAAAAGAAAAGCTAAATATAAATCCTATATAAAGTGAAAATATGTTTAAACTGTTTAAGAAATTTTTAGACAGAAGTTAAAATCTATGCCTCTAGCAAAACTTTACTGCAAGGTATGCCAATGAGGTTGTTCATGTGAAAAGAAATTGACAGAAGATGCATGTCCTTGTAGAAAGAAAGAAAAGGAGCCTTAGCTATACTACAGCAAATAGGGCCCTGGCCAATCCCCCAGCATTCCATATGGTCTCCTAAGCCCAATGCACAGAGAAATCTCCCTGAGTCAGAAGTAAATCCTGAGCACAGTCAGGTTTGGACCGATAAATAAAAAATAAAAAATAGGGGAATAAAAGAAATTAAGAGAAAAGGAAGAGAGAAATAGAGAAAGAAAAGATAAAAAGGAAAAGAGAGACAGAATAAGAAAAGAATGCAAGCAAGCAAGCAGCAAGCCAGTAAGAAAGAAAGAAAGAAAGAAAGAAAGAAAGAAAGAAAGAAAGAAAGAAAGAAAGAAAAGAAAGAAAGAAAGAAAGAAAGAAAGAAAGAAAGAAAGGAAGGAAGGAAGGAAGGAAGGAAGGAAGGGAAGGAAGGAAGGAAGGAAGGAAGGAAGGAAGAGAAGGAAGGAAGGGAGGAAGGAAGGAAGGAAGAAAGAGAGAGAGAAAGAAAGAAAGAAAGAAAGAAAGAAAGAAAGAAAGAAAGAAAGAAAGAAAGAAAGAAAGAAAGAAAGAAAGAAAGAAAGAAAGAAAGAAAAAGAAAGAAAGAAAGAAAAGAAAGAAAGAAAGAAAGAAAGAAAGAAAGAAAGAAAGAGAGAGAGAGAGAGAAAGAAAGAAAAGAAAGAAAGAAAGAAAGAAAGAAAGAAAGAAAGAAAGAGAAAGAAAGAAAGAAAGAAGGAAGGAAGGAAGGAAGGAAAAGAAAGAAAGAAAGAAGAAAGGAAGGAAGGAAGGAAGGAAGGAAAGAAAGAAGGAAGGAAGAAAAGAAAGCAAGCAAGAAAGAAAGAAACAATGAAAGAATAAAAAGTGAATGTGATTAAATAATATATGTTTTATATTTTTAATAACTGCACTACGTTTATGCATCCATATATTAATGCCAGTACTGCTTGTTTCTTGTACACTTATGTACTTCTATGTGTACAAGAAACAAACTTGTATATGACTTTGTATGAAAAAAAAATCAATGCAACAGCTATATATTTATATGTAAATATATATATATTTATACATTAGTCTGACTATATATAGCTATTCATTCATAGCATACATGTATTAAATTTATGGTTATGAAATGTATCAAGCCAGATTGGAAAAAAAAGAATCATACTAAAGGAATTTTTTCTTATGCTTTTATTCAGCATGGGTTGCTTTTATTGCTGTTGTCTTGTGCTTCTGGGATGCTTCAATATATGTGTTCTGAGGGTGGGAGCAATAGCACAGCAGGTAGGGCGTTTGCCTTGTATGTGGCCGACACAGGTTCAATCTCCAGCATCCCATATGTTCCCCTGAGCAGCACTGCCAAAGTAATTCCTGAGTGAAGAGCCAGGAGTAACCTTTGAGTATCGCCAGGTGTGACCCAAAAAAAAAGCAAAAAAAAAAAAAGATATGTGTTCTGTCACTGAGTCACCTCTTGTGAGCATACTTCTGCTATTTTATAGTTAATTTAATAATTAAAGGTAGACTTTGATAAATTAGTTAAGCACATTTTAATTTCTCAAGCACCTACTAATCTATAACATAACAAAACAGAGTTAAAAAGACAATGAAAGAGCTAAAATACTTAAACAAATTGTCAATCTGTTTTTAAAAAGACCTCACTTTACACCTCTAAGTCCCAAATCTCATCAGTTCAAATGTTCAAATCTTATTTATCTATGCCATCTAAATTAAGAAAGAGTGAAGCTCTAGGAATAATCTATCCTGGGACTTCATTTCTTTTTTATCAGTGAACTCCAGAAAACTAGCTGCCTGCTTCCAAAACACAGTGGTGGGATACACCTATGGTAATGTTTATAAATATTACCTTTCAAAAGAAATGAAACCAAAAGGAAAATACACCACATTCAAGCATTTAAAAAGTCAGCTGAAGAAATCCTGTTTATTTCAGAAGCCAGAAAATAATTCTGTTATTTGATTTTAAATTTGCATATGGCTCTAGTTAGTAGAATTTCTACACTTAATTTTAAGGAGTGTAAGCTTAACAAATTATAACTTGAGAACTGCCTGTAATACAAAGAAGGAAGAAACATGTTTTCTTTCTATGCAACACAGTATTTTTTGTTTAACAAGGAAAACTTTATCTCATTGATCTCAGCAGTCCATACACCAAAACTCATGAAATATAGTCAAGATTGTGATTCATTCACTCTGTAAACTTGATTAAACCTAAACTTCCACAGAGTTATTTATTTGGCAGGAAAGTTGATTCAGAAAGCTGGTAGACGTTTTTGGCTTCTTACCACCTAGATCTCTCAATAGTACTGCTTGATCTGGTGATTATCTTTCTCTTATGTGAACAATTTAAAAGTGCAAATTAGAAGCCATCATTTGCTTACTCTTACTATTGCTCATAAGATTAATCCTAATAGAATGAATGAGATTGTCCAAGGTGAGTTTTATTGGCGTTGTTTAAAGGAGAGCTACCACAGTGAGAATATAAAATTGCTGAAACAACACGCTTGATAGAAATTCAGCTTGAAACATCTCACATGGAATGAAGAAAACCTCCATGGTAAGAAAGTATTTGAATTTAGTACTAAAAAAAAAAGTAAGTTCTGATTCTCTCTTCTAAAATTATACTTACATTTGCTTTAGAGAAGAAGACAGAATAAGTAAGCAGATGACTTGGTTAAAAAATAGAAGTTGTTGATATGTAAAGCATATAAGCTAAAATAGATGGAAGCCACCTAAGCATGTGTTCCATATATATTATCTAAGCCCATCAACTATCAAGTCTGTATTTAAAATTAAATTTTTTTTCAAAATTGGGCACAAATTATAAATTGCCATTTAATCATATTTTCCAAAAGAATATTCTTGGCCTAATAATTGAGACCCCAGTTTCAAATATCCTACTGGTTCTAAATGCATCACTATAAGATCATAGTAAATATAAGTTAGAGGTCATCCAATCTTTGTTTTAAACAGAACTCTTAAGATAATATTTGAAGTAAATGGATGATCTTCTTAACTACCATTTCAAATATTTTCCTGTAGGTAATAACAGTGAACACAGAATGAAACCCCAGGCAGATGTCATATCTGCCCTATAAAAGTAACATTTATTGAATTTTAAAAATAGCAAATAATAATAAGTGATGCATGTGCTTTTAGATAAGAATATGATTTAAAGACCAAATCATGAACAGCTTTGAATTGTATATATCTCACAGTGGTATTATAAATTAAAAAAAAAAACTAAAAATAATGCACATGCTACAAAACAAAAAAGAACATGGTTTAATTAAAGAAATACTATTTCTCAGCTTCATCTAAAGGTATATGATTTTTTTTTTTTTTTTTGCTTTTTGGGTCACACCCAGCAATGCTCAGGGGTTTCTCCTGGCTCTGCACTCAGGAATTACTCCTGGCAGTGCTCGGGGGACCATATGGGATGCCGGGGATCGAACCTGGGCTGGCACAGGCCGACCGCCGTGCAAGGCACATGCCCTGTTCGCTGGACTATCGCTCCAGCCCCAAGGTATACGATCTTATTTCAACAATGCTTCCTTTTAGAAATAAGGACTTTTTTAAAAAAGAAAAACCATTGACATTAGTCATAGGTACAAACCTCCTGATCCCTAAGTATTTATCTAGCACATATGAATGCAGCATTTATTTTTTCTTAGTATGCTACTTAACATTAGAAATGCACACGAATAGTACAACTGCCAAATGTCAAACAACTCAACCTAAAGATTACTAGTATCCACTGATTATTGAAATGTTATTTAGAGTTAGGAAAATGGAAAAGTTTATTTGAAAGAAACTTTCTGGCAGGGGAAGAGTTTTTCATAGAAAGAAGTTAAAATTTAGATGGGTTTTGTTCTTTTTAAATGAAAATTGAGTCCTTTGTGTTTCAAAAGACAAAAAATAAGTTACTGCATCCTCTGGGGAGAGCAGAGTGGCCTGGCTGAAATGCTGAACTAAAGTTTCTTGAGGCCTCATTCCCATGGCCTGATGGGATGGTTTGAGGCTCTTTATTTTCCTGGAGTGGGATGATGCCCTTGTACTATCTCTCATCTGACAAGACTTATTGAGATGTTACTGGTGCCCACTCGAGCAAATCGATGATATACGGGAAGACAGTGATACAGTGATACAGTGAAGGTTTTTTGAGATATCTATTTGGCCTTAGGTATTGCCCATTGTGTTGATGAGTTTAAGACATGGGGCAGAATCTATGATTTTCAGAATTGCTAACTTCTTATTCTTTAAAAAAAACTCACAGGAATGATTAAAATGTAGGGGGAGGGGAGAAAAGCAGGCTCTTGGGGATAAGGAGTGTGTTAGGCCAGTAAGAACAGCAAAAATGGAACTGTTGGCAGAGGAAATGGAGACTTTCTCTCTCCAGAAGGAGTTAGACATGGTATTAAATTACAGTCCCCTTTGTTCGCAATCTAAATGAAGATACCCTCAGAAAAAAGGTAAATTAAATCACGGCACTGACATATATGAGTGTCAAAGTGAGGTTGACATTCTTGTGCATCCCTCTCTGCCCACCTTCTCCCTCCAATCAGTCATCACTAACTTCTCTCCATTTGCTCACATTTAGGCAAAATCTGATAACACAGATGCTTATCCAATACCACAGCACAGTCTGTTTATCCTGAGGGATTAATATGCATTTTATCTCCTTGTCTGAGTGTTTCAAGATAAACATAGTCCTGCAGTGCAGAGTCACCCTCAGTGACAGGCTCTTAGTTGTCCTAAATGCTCCCTGAAAGCTTAGGTTATCTGACACCTGCAGTCCCCTTCATTAACATATCTCAGCCTCTCCGTTTTGCTGATGGTGAATTTCAGGAACTGAAATCCCAGGAATTTACAGAGAAACTTTCCCAAGTGTAGGAGACATTGGGGGAGCCCAACATCTTATTCAACATGACTTCATTAATTTCTATCTACTCACAGAGAAAAAGGAAGCATGATGACAGGAGAGCTCCAGAGAAATGTTTAGTGTAGGAAAACACTGACTCAAAACATAGGAAATGTGAAAAGGGAATACAACTTTCTGTATTAAACTGATGCAACTTCTTTTCATCGATTTGTAAACATTTAACAACTTTATTTACCATTAGGATAGTTGCCAATACAAAGGAAAAGAAAAACCTCCTTCTATAAAGACTTGCTCTCTCTAGCTTACTGAAGTAGTATTGTTTCCATCTCTTGCAGGGTTTTAGTTCAAATACTATTAATAAATAAATTAAATGAATTAAAATAAGATGGTCAGGATCTGTGAAATAGAAGTCGAATTGAGTTAGATGAGACTGATCCCAGTTTGGCCACTGGAACTACAAGAGCACTACAAAAGTGAACATGGAGCTCCCAGCATTAAGTAAATCTGGGCAAGCCCCAATACTACAGTTCTTCAGCCTCACTGTATCCTCGGGCCCTTGCAAGAAACCATTGATGTGATCGCTGAGTATTCTGGGAAGAGAGCCCCAAGGCCTCCTGGGCATAACTTGGGAGGCTCCTAAGGATAAATTTATAAATAAGAGACTTGGAGGTTAAATAACCTTGAAATATTTTAGTTTGTCTCAGGGAATTATGATCTGATTACCTTAACATAGAATGATGAAAGCCTTTGTTAATATAGGGGAGTAAGAGGACAGGAAAACGGAAGCCAAAATACTCTGAAGACTGGCAGAGTTTTATTATGCAATAATAAAGGTTCCTAAGAGTGCAGAAAAACAGACCTGGGTAAAATTAATACTGTTATTCACATCTAGTCTCTCTTTGATTCTAATCTTACTGTTGTTAACTATGAACCAAATACAGAATGGATAGCAAAAATGTCACATATCTGCATGGACATATGTGCACAAGCACACACACACACACACACACACACACACACACAAACACACACAGATTTATTGTTTTCTAGAAATCAGTCATCTGGTAACAAACATCAAAATAAAGAACAGGGTAGATGTACACTTAACACTTCTAAAAATAGTAGAAGTCACCAAAGGTTAAGTAACACATAGGGATTACAATAATGCCAGCCTTCCCAATCCCGGTGGTTAAAGCTTTTGGTCAAATGCAGTAGTCACTGTAAAGAGCAGACACATCACTGCTTCCCTTGTTAGCACTGGCTAAATATTATTGCTCTGCTATTTCAACAGCAAACTGCAGGCCTTTGGAGCCAGCAGGCTTTCCTCAAGGACTTGCTGGTGTGTAGCAAAAATATTTTAGTGTGAAAAAACTACTCCCTGGTGCACTTGTTTGCAAACTGCTGAATTTCTAGATAACTCTGTGTTTGAGAACTATTTTTGATAGTGCAGATCTGGTGCTGAAATGCCTGTAAAGAATCAACACTTCTTTTTCTTTTCTTTTCTTCTCTTTTTTTTTTCATTTTTTTACTCACAGCATGAGAAACCCAACAGAAACACAAAGCTGCTTGGGTAGCAATTTTTTATTTTGTACAGTAATCTGTTGTGTTGAACTCAGACCTCCCTATTTCATGCTTACAAAACACTAAAAAGCAGTCAAGTGAAATGCAAATTAATATAAAACTCAAATACTCTACTTAACAGCTTTCGACTTGGTAGAATCAATTGCCAAAAGAATGTAAAGCAAAGCTTTAACACTGCTGTTAATTATGCTTTCCTTGCCAGAAACACTTTTGCCATTACCTAGAAACTGTAAAGAATTGTTTTATTTTATCCAGAAATTTCTGTATAATTTAATTACCGGTTTACTATTTTATCTTCATCTGCTTTAAGTTAGCATAAAATCTAGCAACTAAGCAAATAACTTCCTTATTATTTCTGTCAAGATGTAATACAAGTACATTTTAACTTCCAAGCTAAAACCTAAAGTAAGACCAAGGATAGGTTTCTTGATTTTGCATTTTAATAAACTTTGATAAACTTTCAACTTTGTGTATCTACAACCAAATTATGCTTTTGCCATATCTAATCATATCATCTATACTAATGGATACATTAATATTTACAGTTAGAATTTGTTTATGGAAGTGAAATTAATTTTAACTGTTCTATGATATTTTTTGACATTATAGCCATATCGATAAACATATCATTAAGAATAGGACTGCTCTGTGCTAAACTCCAGTATTCAAAAAGACAACACATTGTTCTTGCTTTGTGGAATCCAATATCCAGTGAAGGAATGCAAGTTTCAACAAGTAATTACAAAACTAATAATTAGGAATGTTTTTCATAAAACCAATATATTTTGTTCTGTCAACAAATACTTAATATCCACTGCAAT
Source organism: Cryptotis parvus (assembly GCA_021461705.1). Lineage (NCBI taxonomy): Eukaryota > Metazoa > Chordata > Mammalia > Eulipotyphla > Soricidae > Cryptotis > Cryptotis parvus. The sequence continues at coordinate 151,145 of JAJIBD010039327.1, read as the reverse complement.
ATAAAATTTTTATTGCTTTGGAAATGGATGCAAATGTATTTGAAGCCTGGTGACTAAACTTAATTTTTCTAACACATCCACATAGAAAAAACACAAATTTCCTATATGTCACATCCATTGCTTGCTTCCTTACCATTTTTCACTATTTCTCAACTTGTTACTGTCATGCAGGAAAGCCAGAATATACTTGAGTTCCCCAAGTTATTTAAATTTTAGATCCCCAATTACTTGTACCTTTGGTAAATCACATAAATCATCACACTGATTATGTAAACTAAACTCATTGGATTCTTTGGACAAACATTCTACTGCAATTGAGTATTTACAAAACTTGTTTTTACAGTGCAAGAATACATGTCGTCATTCATACGCTAATGTGACATTACTGATCTACCATCTGCCTTGAGAAATTTTCCTACTAGTGAGAATAGATTTTCACAGATCCTCAGACACCTGGTCCCTTTTGTGACAAAGAACATGCATTTTGGAGACAGCTGGCCACAGTGAGGACATGCTGTGTGGTTGTGACACAGGGCATGGTGAACCAGCCCACATAGGAAGCGAATCTTGACCTCATTACTAATATACTATAGTAAGTTACATAGTCACTAACAGCTCTTTTGAAAGCCAACGACATGCTGAACAATGCTATGAATAGGTTCTTTATTAAAAACGTCGAACCAGAGATTCTCTATAACAAGAACTGAATTTGTTCTTTTCTTCTCTCTAATTTCTGGTCAGTTGTCCATCCATTTGTCCTTATAAAGTTTTCCCCTCCAATTATTTTTGTGTTTCTCATGTAATCTTCTGGATTGCTCACTATTCCAAACACTCAGATTTTGTAGGGGCTGTGAGTGACCCTAAATTTCAGTATGCTATCACAGACTTTCAACTCTAGTCTATAAGTCTTGGGAAACATAAATCACTCAATGAGGGCTAAGGAGAGAGGTAGGTTCCAAAGTGAAGCTTCATCAGGAAATAGCAATATACTTCTTTTATTAAATTATGAGGCAAATTTTACAACTGTGCGTATGAGGATTGTGGTGAAAATAGAAAATATTATTTTTAGTTTCATAGTCACCAGTTTTATGTAATGGACATTTGGAGCTAAAATAAACTCTGAAGGATCATTTGGTCTGGTCAAATGAAAAGAAACAAAATAATTTCATACATTACACAAGATAGGCAATGATGAATTGAGTTTTGCATTAATTAATAAATAAATTAAACTGCTATATAAAAAAATAAACCAAACTACAATGCATTGAAGATACTCTATTTCAGGAAATAATATAAGGGTATGGTCCAGGGTAGGAGGGATTTTCCTATTTAAAAATTAATTTTATTTTTAGGTAGGTTATTCTTTTGTCATCAAAGTCAGTCAGTAGGTTGGAGACATAAAAAACAGGAAACTCAACATTAACTGTTATCTATCCCTGCTCACATCCTGTTAGTCATAGTCCTGTGTAAAAGTCTCAACGTATATTCTCTGCCTGGGAATGTTTTGGGGGTTATATCTCTATTATTAAAAAACTAATAAAATAATGAATTCCAAGTAATAATCCAAGTAATAATAACTCTGTTAAAGAATTCCAATGTCTCAATTATAAAAAAGCATCTTGATAAGATAATAGCCTACACATGGAAAAAATTTATTCAATTATTAAAAATATTATACAATCAGACTTTCTTATCAGAGCACCATGTCTAAAATAAAGTTAAATGTCTTATTCTCACATATTTTTCAATTTTATGCAACTATTTATGTAAGGAATGTAGCAATTTACTATACACACTGTTGGATGACAGATCTAGCTAATCTGGGAGCTTTGTTGTTTTGCCCACTCCCAGCTTAATCTATTTAAACCAAGGTTCATTCTAATGAGACCTCTCTTCTATGTAAACACTGCTAGAGGGTGTGGCAGTTACAGAAGTCACCTTGACTCTGAATAACTTCTGACTTATACATCTACTAAGACTTCTATGTTTTCTAGATTGGGCACAGTTCCTCTTTATATCCACTGCACCCACCGTGGGACAGTTAGAATTTACCAGGAGACTACCACCCTGGCTCGTTGAGACTATAGGAGAGACTATAGGAAGGATCATACTAGTTTGCTCTAAGCAGGCGAGTGTGACCCTTTCAGTACATGAGAACAGGATACTCAGAATCACCCTGATGCAGATAATAATAAGGACCTTTTGGGTACCATCTATATTACATAAAGCTCATGAAATTAAGATGTATTACTTTATATCAGCCCCCTCTCTCTCTCCAGTGTTTTACATAAGAGATACTCTTGGGATTAGTCCTTGGCAAATTAACCTTTGTTTATACCTGCAATAGGGTGTGGCACTGCTCTTCTACACTCTGTTTAGGGTTTTTTGTTGACATGACCCTCCCTGTCACAAATCATCGGATTACTTTGGTGTATATATAGGGGACTGACTTGAGGCCCCTTGGGCCTTTATGCTTTTGGCTTCTGGCTCCTGGTGGCTTTTGGCTTTTGGCTTTTGGCTTTTGGCTTTTGGCTTTCGGCTTTTTGCTCTTTGGCCTTTTGCTCCTTCTCGGTAGGGCTCATCTCTGGTGAGATCCTCTCTTTTTGGAGGAAGACTTAGGCTCTTTTGTATGGTCTAAGTTCGGACCAGAGCTAGAGTTTGTTCATTATATTGGAGTGCTGTGGAAGAGCTTTTGTACTATTAAAAGCCTTTTTGGAACTGCACCGGACTCAAGTTAGTTTTCATCTGTTCCCCTGGCATACTCGGAGGTAGAAGAGAGACCTCTGTCCTGACACTGTCGGGGACCCCCAGCAGTCCCCGACACACACAAAAAACACTTATACAATACTTTAAAGATACAATGGATGTTAATGAGCAGGATATTAAAATTATCTTAATTCAAAAAATTAAATGTAGATAAGGGCCTTATATCTTTACAGAATCAAATTATAGTATTATGGTATTTGGATCAATCTAAAGTGGTTTCTACACTAGTTTCAAAATTAATTTATGCTACTGGTTAGTGTTTAGTATAAATCCATATATGTCACTCTACAAATCCTGGTGCTATGTATATTTGAAATATATATTAGTCAAACAATTGTTTTGATAAGTGGGTGCATAAACAGATGATTAAAGCAACATTTCCTAATAACTTGTTCTTCTAAACAGAAATGAATAACTATAGTCGTCTGCACAGATTAAACATTTCAAAGCTGTTTCTTGAATTGATACATAAACTCCCTTATAGTATGTGTATCTTTTTTCCATCAAAACCAAATACTACCTTTTCTGACTTTGGAAGTAAGAATTTGAGAAACAGAATATATTTTATTTTATACAAGGTTTTTATTTTATTTTATTTTATTTTATACTGGGATGTCTGACTTCCCCCTCTTCAGAACTGGAGTTCTGACTTCCCCCTCGTCAGAACTCCACCCAGCAGACCAGTCTATCACAGCCCTGTTCACGCAGCCGCTTGTGGCCTTATGGTTCATCAATAAAGGCTGGATTTAGAGATGACTATAAGAGTATGCTACCCACACGGCAGAGCCTGGCAAGCTATCCGTGTCATATTTGATATGCCAAATACCAGTAACAATTTTAGACCTTATTCCCATGACCTGATGGAATGGTCTGAGGCTCTTCTGGAACAAGCAGTTGCCCTTGGGCTCTACTAGCACAAGACAGGACATATGGAGATGATTACTGGTGCCCGCTTCCGATGGTGAGCGGGAAGACAGTGATACAGACAGTGATTTTATACCCACCAAGGTTTCATTTTTATTTTATACCCACAGCTCCATTAGCAACCCCAGGAGAGATCCAGACCCAACCACTCCAGACCCACAGCTGCTGCCGCTTGGCCCCATGTGGAAGCAACCCACACAGCTGACCTCCGGAGGGTGGTAAGGGGGGTTGGGCCAGCCCCTTGCCAAGTCCAACATTGCTCCAAGGGTTCACTCACACGTGCAAGGGAGGGCGCACACTGGCCAGACTTTGAGCCGGGATTTGGGCTCCTCCGCCCATTCCTCCAACTCCATGCCAGCTACCCCAAAAGAGAGACACATCAGACCCATAGACTGTCGGACATGCAAAAGTCTTAGATAGTACTAGATGTTAATACTAGAGTTAGTACTAGAGTTTTATTATAAATACTCAAGATGAACGCCTTCTACCGAGAGTATACCACCTACATGGCAGAGCCTAGCAAGCTACCCGTGATTTATTTGATATGCCAAAAAAAAAAGTGACAATTATGGACCTCATTCCCATGACCTGAAGGAATAGTTTGAGGCTCTTCCTGTTCTTGAAGGAATGGTTTGAGGCTCTTCCTGTTCCTCATTCCCATGATCTGAAGGAATGGTTTGAGCAGATGCCCTTGGCTACACTTTCTTGTGACAGTACAGATGGAGATGTTAACTGGTGCCTTCAAACAAATCTATGAACAATGGGAAGACAAGTGACACAAGTGATATACGAGGTTCAAAGTTTAATGGGAAATTTGCACTAGGTATTTATCTATATGTCTAAATATTAATATTAGTACTTTGGATAGTGAATACTAAACATTTTCTGTCACATTTGTTGTCTCTGCACCCAAGAAAATTATCAGAGTTTAATATTTTTGTCTTCTTCCTTCTTTCTGACTTTATTTTTTGTATAAAATATTATATAATAATAATTTTGCTGTTTTTTTCAGACTTCCACAGACATTTTGTTCCTCCCTTTCACTCCCTCTCTCTCTTTCTCTCCCTCTCTTTCTTTCCCTTTGTCTCTCAATTCCACTTTATGACATTTTTCTTCCTGGTTTATAAAATAGATTTTAAAGAATTCTCAGTGTTTTGGAAGTTCCCTTATTCAGTTATCATTATTTCTTTTTGCTTGGATTAGGATCAGGGAAGGCAGAAGACTATTGAAGGCAGTAGAATGAACAGATACTATTGACTTACAGCAAAAAATAGAACTAAAATTGTTTGTTTTCTTGAAAAAGTTCTGACTTAGAGACACAGCCCTACAGTCAGGCTTCACATGATCTGACCAGTTGGCATCGCACACGTAGGGACAAGGATTACTCTCTGCAGGGTTAGGCATCATCCCTGGGTTTTCATATTGTGCTATGGCCTCTGAATCCCATAATACAACTTTCCTTTAATAGAAGTTTCCATTGCTTTAAATCAGCTGATAGCTTTAAGACATTATATGCAGAGATTCTGAAATAAAGAAAATATTTTTGAAGACTTGTACTGTGTAATCTAGTGGGAACACTAAGGACATGACAAAATATGTAACAGATGATTTTATTGCAAAATTTCTCAATCTAATAATGTCCTTCCTGTCTTATAAATTCAATTTTAAGAGCATTTCCAATGTCTGGTTATAATAAAGTATTTCTTCATTAGTGCTTCTTTCTACTAGCTATAAGCTTGTGGAGCAAGTTCATCTGAGTGTCTTCAATTCATATTTTAAGACAAACATAGACCTACATGTTTATTAGACTTTCCATTTTGCTAACTGCCTGCAAATTTTAAGTATTTTACTCAATGAACTATGAGGTGATACATTTTTTCAGATTGATTCCTAGACATACATTAAAATTATATAAATGAAAATTAATTTATTAGAATGACATGAATAACTGAATTCATAGTTTTCAACATTATAGAGATCCATGCAATATATCTATAAATTTCTCAAGGTCAAGTGAACTCAAATAAAACCAATACTGTTTTACAAAATTAAATATAACATTACACATGGTCACATACTTTTAAGATAAGCAAAATTCATTTTTGTAGCCTAAAAACACAAAAATAGCAGGATTTCAGCTGCAAAAAATATATTTCTAGAGATTAACTTCCTTTGAGTCTATAAAGAACTGTTCTGCAGATGGTACATGCTGTTTCAAAGGGCCAAAGAGTTGACTGAACAGCAAAGGATACAAATCAAAGAAAAATTCATGGCAATCTGTTATGGGGGCTAATTTCATAAGAGTCACTGAGCAGGTATTCAGTTGCCTATGAGATTGTGGGGACCAACATCTTGAGACTTACCAACTGAATGACTTTACATTGATGGTTACACTTAATAAGAAACAAAAGGTGCCAGGAGAGGGGCCAAAAGTAGTATGATTTGGAATTTAAAATCACATATGTTGTCACATTTTCTTTTCACTGTTCTGAACTTTCTTCTCTAAAAACCTCTTTTGATAAGATTAAAGTGAATCATACCCCAAAAAGTCCTCCAAAAATTAGTGTCAGGTCAAGCGAGGTAATACAGGGGGGTACTACCAGAGAGTATTTGCCTTGAATGCTACAACATCACATACTGAGCATAGAGCCAGAAGTAAATCCTGAGATATGCAGGTTGTGGACCCAAATCCAAACCTAAGCAATTACAATATCAGGTTAAATCACAAGATTATGCCTAGCCATGTTTATAGGGACAGATCTTCCTTTTATACATTTGACTAATCACATATAATCACAATTGACTTTATATGGTGGAGGGCAGAAGTCTATATTGCAAGCTAGACTCAATTTGCATTACAGTTATGAATATTTCAGGTCTAATATTGAAATGCCCTTTTTTTCCTGCAGGGAGTTTATGTTAATTTAATTATATCTATTCCAGTGCTAATGGGGGCACAGCATGTCCCACAGGGGCACACCTAAACCTCTTAATTTAACTTTAACCTCTCCTTTTGCTTCTGATTCCCCTGATGGTCACACTTATCTCCTATTCAGACACAGAAACTTACAAGTAACTTACAAGCTTTCTTTGCAGAAAACTAGAAGACCTTTTTTTTTTAAATTTTTTCGGTCACACCCGGTGATGCTTGGGGGTTACTCCTAGCTCTTTGCTCAGGAATTACTCCTCGCTGAGCTTAGGGGACCATGTGGGATGCTAGGGATCGAACCCTGGGTCAGCCACATGCAAGACAAAAACCCTATCCACTGTGCTATCACTCTGGGCCCACAAGCTTACTTTGGATTTTGTATTCTTAAGTGAAATATTAGTTTTCCCTTTCCTTTATGTCCTTTGTATATATTATGTTAAATCAATATCCTTTGTTTTATGTAGACACAGGAAGATATTATTGTTATGCTTTTATAATATAGAACTTATTTGATTCTGAAATATTTCCCTGACTTAAACCTTAGTCATCCTTAGATTAACCTTAGTCCATTAGACACCAAAAGAAGGGTCCCTTTGCCGAACTTATATGGACCCAGAGCAAGCTGTGAGTTAAGAACCCTGGTCTAGACATGGGAAAGGTAAAGCACCATAAAAAGAGTTGAGATCCTAGTAAGGGAACAAATTCTGATATAACCTAAAGAAGTGAGTAAATATGCTGTCGGGTTAGAAAAACCTAACCTGGCCTGAGAATAGCTGCCTGGAATATAGATAGAGATTTCCCCAGGAAAAGCCTCCTTTCACCATGAATCCAGAGAGACTATAAATAAAATTTGATATCTTTTACTATGTTTAAACAAAATAACTAGAAATATTATTAAGAAGTGAACGTAATATGACTGTTTGTATGTTTTACCATGAAGGAAAAGAGAAAGCAGTATGTCCTTAAATGGAATTCTGCCCTTGTCCTGAGCTGGTCTCCTAGAGTACTCTAGCTCCAAGAAAGATTCCATTCCTGGGATAAAACCCCTAGAAGATTGTCCCCTGAAGAAAGGAGCTTTCCATCTATTTATTGTTTTGGGATCAAAGTTCAATCACCTATCTCTAATCCCTAAGACCCAACCCTTCTTATCTCTATAACTAGCCTACTTCATTTGAATTAAAAGGCCACAATATCAGACCTGAATCCATTGAATATCTTGAACAAAATATAGGAAAAACCCTCCACGACATTGAAGCTAAAGGCTTCTTCAACGGTGAAACACCAACTAAAGAAGCAACTAGAAGCAACGATAAACTTATGGGACTACATAAAACTAAAAAGCCTCTGCACCTCAAAAGAAACAGTGACCAAGATACAAAGACAGACCACAGAATGAGAAGGAATATTCACCCAATACCCAACAGATAAGGGGTTAATATCCAGGATATATCAGGCACTGGTAGAACTTTACAAGAAGAAAACAAACCAACCCCATCAAAAAATGGGGAGAAGAAATGAACAGAAACTTCAACAAGGATGAAATTCGAATGGCCAAAAGACATATGAGAAAATGCTCATCATCATTAATCATCAGAGAGATGCAAATCAAAACAACAATGAGATATCATTTTACACCACAGAGACTGGCACATATCCAAAAGAGCAAGAATGACATGTGCTGGCGTGGATGCGGGAAAAGGGGACACTCATCCATTGTTGGTGGGAAATCCTTTTGGAAAACAATATGGACATTTCTACAAAGACTAGACATCGAGTTCCCATTTGACCCAGCCATACGACTCCTGGGAATATACCCTGTGAAGCTCCAAAGCACACAGCGTTAACTCCATCCTTACTTTTATTTTCATAGCAGCACCATTCACAATAGCCAGAGTCTGGAAACAACCAGATTGCCTGAGAATTGATGAATGGATAAAGAAACTTTCATACATCTACACAATGGAATACTATGCAGCTGTTAGGAAAAATGAAGGTATGAAATTTGCCTATAAATGGATGGACATGGAGAGGATCATGTTGAGTGAAATCAGCCAGAAGGAAAAGAACAGATATAGAATGACTGCATTTATTTGGATGACATATATATAATATGTATATATGCATAATATGTATAATATTTATATATACATATTATGCTAACAATATCCAAGGTCCGGTGATACATGGATCAGGAGGCCTTGTCAAAGGTGGAAATTACCACAAACATGTGGGAGTCAGAAGTTAGGTAAGATTAAACACAGGCAAAAAAAAGAGACACATGATAACCGCTAAATGTTTGCATTGCAATCTACAATGTGTAAATGAAGAAAAGAGAAAGAGAAAGAGAAAAGAGATAAAGAACCTGCCATAGAAGCCAGCTATGGGAGGGGGGGAGGGAATTGGAAACTTTGGTGGTGAGAAATGCGCACTGGTGGAGGGATGGGTGCTGGAACACTGTATGACTGAAACCCAAACATGAACATCTTTGTAATTATATATCTTATGGTGGCATAATAAAATATTTTTTTAAAAAATATTGAATTTGTGTTCCTGGAAAGGATTAGGAATAAAAGAATAGTAGTTTGTCTCAAATCCCCCACCCCCAACAGAGATCAGTAGAGGCCAGCCCTCCACCCACCCTGGGTGTTGATGCTCTCTACCCAGGATAAGGTACAAAAAGGAAGATGGCTGCAGAATGTGGGTAGAGCCAGGAAGTTGACCTGATACACATTCAAGACGTGCCCGGCCGGGATGGGCTCATGGTGGGCATGCCCCACCTGGATGGACAGGTCAAGGGAGATGACCTTGTGTACGTTCTGGATGTTCCCTGCCTACTTGCTCATGTGATCACACACCCATAGGCTAAGGGAGCAATATACCTTAAGTGGATAGGCTAAAGATTGGTTGTTGGCTGTGTACTGGGCAGGCCCTATTGTAATGGACAGAAGGAGCCTTCATAAGGGGCCTTTTGAAAAGGTTCAAGGTCACTCCTGCCTCTTCAGACCTGGGCGGTCCTTGTGGGAGCTGGACCCTGGTTAGCCAGCACAATAAACTCTGCTTTGTTCGTTCCTGTGTGATTTTCTGTCTCTTGAAGGAGATAAGATTCCTGGACAGTAACACCTGTTACTTTGTCCATAGGTGTGAGTGAGGGAGAGAAGGGCTGGTCATTAGCCCCAAATGCACCAGGGGTGCCACAAAATCCCAAAACTCTCTTAAGATTGCATTAAAGGATAGAGGAAGAAGCACTTAAGTAGAAGTTCAATTAACATAGAAGCGCTTAAGTTAGAAGTTCGATCTGACAAATAGCAGAAGAGATCAGGAGCGCTCCTGTGTGGCTACTGGCTGGGACAGAGAGGCCTCTGCTTCTGAATAAGAGGGTCTGTTGGTCCCTAACGTTTCAGTCACCAGGTTTCAGAACATATCTCATATCTGACCAATTTGATACCCTAATATATAGCATATTTTAAAGGATTTTTTGCTTGTCTGTTAGTTCGTTAGGTTTTTGTTTGTTTTTTTGAATCAGAAACACCTGTTTCTGATTTTTGGATTGGGCCTTTAATAAAAAAAATAAAAAATATTGTATTAAAGTATGTGTTTCCAATATCATTGAAGTTGTTTTATGTTTCTGGTAGAGGGACTGGTACCACAACACCAACCATTCCAGCATTCCTACATAATTGTCATTCCTACAAAATTATCCCATGTACCATTTCCCTTGCATCTCCACGATTTTCTTTAGTTTTCGCTCTATTGATCAAATTTCAGTATTTGTTTGCACTGGGGGATGTCTAATTTAAAATTGACTTTATGCAATCATGCTTTTATTGATATTTGATTTGTTTACCTTTACATTATAATAGATATTGGTAAACATAGGGTCTTTTCATCTATCATTTCTATAGAGCAGGATTGTTGTATAATATAGTCCTAAAATAAGAGCTATTTGATTAAAGTGGATGGGTATTTGTAGGTTTGATTAATTTTTGTTAAACTGGCCTCCATAGAGAATATTCCTATTTATCATCATATAGTAAGTAAATAAAATTTATTTTCTACTATAAAAGAGTATGTTGAAATTTTTTTGAACTTTTCCCAATATAAGAAATAGAGTGCTCTATCTGTATGTTCACATGTGTATTTCTCTATTTATGGGCAGTTCTGTCATTTTATTTGTTAGAAAGTCATTTTATTTTGTTTTGTATGTTGATATTCTTTATTTTGCTCTATAATTTTTTGCATGTGGAGTGTATTTCTTTATTTTTTCTACATTTATACAGATATGATCATAGTTTGGTGTCTAAATACAAAAATCAGTGTAAGGATAGCAGAAGAAAAGATGCTGAACTTTCCACTACCCTTTTGTGTGGAAAACTAGAGTTGATCTTGGTTGTTGGCCTGCAAGACAAGTTCTCAGTGTGAGAATGAAAACATTCTGGACAGATCCATCCCAGATAGATCATTGAAACAATGCCAGAGGTAGCAGAATCACTTGTACCCAGTAGATCATTATGCACAGTACAGCATCTTTGTTTTCCCTGAATACTCTCACTCTCTTATGCCTTTGTTTGGCTTTCTTAGCTCTGCTTTTCCACTGTGTGTTAATATGTCCTGTTAAGGTTCTGTTTTAGAGCTCTAAAATTATGTCGCTGTTGTTTTAACCCCATTCCATTTCTCGGTGAGTTAATAGCATTTATATTTAGCAACAGGTCATTTTTTTTTTATTTATGTTATAGGTTTCATTATTCAGAAGATTTTCATTTTGACTATAGTTGTGCGTAATAACTATAGCTCTATAAAATAAATTTAGTGCTGGGATTGGAGTTATAGTTCAGTGGGTAGGGCTCTAGTTGTGTATGTGGCCTATCCGGGTTCTATTGTAGGTTCCCCGTAAAATTAAAACCTATATTGTAAATATTATTTTAGAATTGACTTCTATAATCTAAATAAATTTATATAATTGTGTTTAATTATAAATCTTTTCATTACATCCTTTGAATGCAAATAACATATTTAAATTATTAACCCTGTCTATTGTCTTATTAGTCACTTCATTTCTGATATTAACCCATATTCCCACTAAAAGAACGTATATTGTTTACATTCTTCTATTCCATAACTCTAAGCATCACAAAATTATTTTAGAATTAGTCATACTTTTTTATATGCCAGATTCATTGCCAGAACTTTTACAATGCAACTTCTGTGCTGCCATCTTTCCTAGTTACTAATTATTGCTGCTTTACTTTGACTTATTGCTATTTGGCTAAAATTACGACTAAAATATGCCTAAAATTAATTTCTTTTTAGCATCACTTAAAACACATCTATTAAACCCAGAAAGATAGTACAGATGCTATGGCGCTTGCCTGACATTTGGATGACCCATATTTTGTTCTTTGCATCACATATGGTCACCAGGAATGATTCCTGAGCACAGAACCAGGAATAATCTTGGAGCACTGCTGGCTTTGATGCCTCCAAAAAAATAAAATTTTAATAGGACTTATGTACCGACTTTTTAAGTAGCATTTATTCTGGAAAGAGAAGTAAACTAGGCAAATATCCTGTTCTGCTCTATCTCTTCCATACTAACCTGATTGGATTGTTGGTTCCTATTTATCAAACACCCAAATTCAAACAGTGCTTAGACAGTCTGGACAACCTTTCCAAGACTACCTTGGGCCATGGTTCACTGCTCCGGCTCTGGCTAGTGAGGCAATGGAGCGAGGTGAGTCAGAAGCCCTGAGCACTGCCCACTGCTGCTCAGTAAACGGCAGTGGCAGAGATAAAATTTCTGGTCTTTGAATGCCGGGAATGCTCTCCAGCTCTTTGAGCTATAGAATCAGTTTGCAGCTGAATTTTCTTTTCTTTTTTTTTTTTTTTTTTTTTTTTAGTTTCTCCTGCCTCTGCACTCAGGAATTACTCCCGGCGGTGCTCTGGGGCCCTTATGGAATGCCGGGATCCAACCCGGGCGGGCATGGGCCTGCTGCGTGCAAGGCAAACGCCCTACCCGTTGGACTATTGCTCCGGCCCCTCCAGCTGAATTCTTATAGAAGTAAATTAGACTCATTTTAACTATCTCAATTAAAGGGACTTAAATTTGTTTATATAACTAAGATATAACAGTCAAGAGTCCTATACACATTGCATAGCTTAGGAAAGCATTTCTAAATTTTATTTATTCAAATATATTGTTTTTTGTCCCGCCCCGACCCTCAGGGTTAGACTGAACTGGGGAAATCCTAAGGGGGGTGAATGAGAAAGCAAAGAAGAGAAGGAGCGCAGTCACCTAAGTTGATCAAGCACCTGTCTTTATTGAGCGGTTCACAGTATTTATACATGAAAAGGGAGGGGAGAGATCAGGACCTATAGGAAGCTGGGGGGAGAAATGGGAAAATGTTCATTATTTCCACATAAGGAATGGAACGTAATTTACAGGGACAGGCAGGATAGGGGTTAGGGTTTTACAATGTCTCACATAGCAAAGGCCGTAGCCAGTGGTTATGGGGATGGTCACGAGTCCTCCAAGGTATGGAGACCTGGCTGGATTTCTGAGGGACAGATCAGCATGGCGGTCTGTCTCTGAGCTCCCCATGGTTTTTATTTCCAAGTATATTTCTATAAAATAAATGTCATTATAGTTATTTGTTCTGATTTTCTTCTTTGGGTTTTGCACAGATGCTTATGTTGGATCTCCTTTGTGTATCTCTAGATGTTAGCAATTTTCCTTTTTTTGCTTCTTGTTCTGTTCATTTCTGCATTTTTTTATTTGCTTGTAATTTTCCATATATTTCTAAATTCCTATGCATCTTTTTTTAGTGGTAAAGTTTAATGTACCTCCTGGGTGTATTTGAATTATTGAGCTATGTAGTTTTCATACTGATAAGATTTGAAATTCCAATACAAATTTTAATCTAATTCTATCTTGTTTCGTCTCATTCTGTGATCTAATATCACTGCTATTTGGTTTCATTGTTGCTTGTTTTTATTTCTCTAGAGTGAGTGTTCTTTACTTTTCATAAATATATCTAATTAAAATGTTATTTTATACATTTGATCTATTTATCTAAATAAGACATTTTAGGGAACTGTTTTATTTTAAGAAATACATTTCCCCTAATTTCTTGCTTCTTTGTTCTGATATCATTATTGCCTTTTTTCTAGCCAGTTCTTCATTGAACTAGTCATCTCCTTGAAGAATTCTTAGAAGATCCCAAAGGATTATGTGGAAAGTAGTGTATCAAGGCTGTCATGCTGACTTCACAAAACCAAGTTTCTTTCCATTTTTTTTTTTGGGAGGAAGTGATCTTGCAAATACAATATTGTTAAATATTGTGTAGCTATTCCTCCTTTTTTTCTGATTTTGTGCCCACAGAGCTTTCCTGTATGACCCTTTCACCCCAACATCCACCCCATTGTCCTCCACATGATTTAGTATTTTATACCTCTGACAATCACCTCACCTTTAGGAAATGAGTTTTACTGGGCTTTCTGAAACCTGCCATTTTCTAGCCCTTTGACCCTCTTATTTTTCCCAACTGTGTGCTCATTTCAGTTTTGTTCTTCTTTAGATGTTTTTCAGTAGGCTTATTGTCATTTATCTTCCTTATGATTTTTTCTTTTTTTTCTTTCTTTTTTTTTTGTTTGTTTGGGTCACACCCGGCAATGCTCAGGGGTTACTCCTGGCTCTTCACTCAGGAATTACTCCTGGCAGTGCTCAGGGGACCATATGGGATGCTGGGGATCGAAACCGGGTCACACGTGTGCAAGGCAAATGCCCTACCTGCTGTGCTATCACTCCAGCCCCTTTATGATTTTTTATGTAGTTTTTTTATTTTGGTATACTTCAAAGAATAAAAGACAGATGATAATTTTCAAAGCAATGCTAATTTTTATTTGAAAATCGAATTGGCTGAGAAAGTAGAATGGGTAAGGTATTTGTCTTGCAAATTGCCCATCAGGGTTTGAAACTTGGCACCAGATGTGGTCCCCAAACATCAGAAGGAGTAACCTCTAAGCATGGAGTCATAAGGAAGCCCTGAACACAGTCTATATGTCTCAAAACAAAACAATACCTATGTGAGTTGAGAAGAGAAGAAAATGGCTCTTTTCTTATTGGTTCTCAATTCTTCCGAACCGTAGTAAGTACTTATTTAGATATCAAACTTGATTCTTTCTAAACTTTTATTATGATCAGTTGTAAAGAAACATTGTTCTGTAGACTCAAAAGACTACTTAAAGGGAGAAAATGAGACCTATGATTTTTTTTCTTAACACCAACCTTTTTTTTCAACACTTCAAAATGTTATGACAGTTTAGTATTGGCAAGTTTAATTGTTGATACTTTTAAACTTGATTGCAGTGTAGTTTGAAAACTCATACAATTTGTGATTAAATTCTCAATGAGCCTTTACCATCCCTTCTTTTTTTTGTGTTTCACTAATTGAACCTGCAATCAACCAATTGCTTGCTCGAGAGCTTAATGAGTTGCACCTGCATTTTTGCACCTGCACTATTGGTGACCTTCTAAAATTAATATACCTGCCCTTATTTACATTTATAACTTGCTAAGCTAACCAAATGTTAGTATTTTCCCTAACTATTTGAAACCTTTTTAGAGTTTCCAAGGTAAATCTGGAGACATGACCTGGAGACATAGCAATAGGGATGCTAGCAATGGCTTAAATAAAAAAACACATTTAATTTTTATTGTCAAATGATAAACATTCTTTACAAATGAGATGAATTTATAAATCAATTATAAAGTATTAGATATGCATATATAAAATATGTATTAAAAACAGAGCATACCTTTTTGAAACTCATAAAATATGCCTGTTTTGTCTGTATAAGGAAGGTTCAAAGGGCTCACTGAGATATTCTTTTATGCAACCAGAACGGTCACCTCTCGTAAGAGGAATTAATAAACAGGGGCCCCTAGACCATTGAGTTTTTTTATCGCTTGCTAAGAGATGTCTAAGTTCAGGTCTCGTAATTTGAAATGAAGTCAAACAGACAAACCACTTAACCTGGAATGAAAATTAATGGTTGGAATGAATTAACTCCTTACATTTAATTACTTATACACACAAAGGCCATTTCTCTGAATCAAAGTTAACCTTTTGACACACTTTTGTTCATCAGGGTATTTCATGACTAAAATCTCTGAATTCTCTTTAGGAAAAATTTATAGGAATGGAAATTAAAAATATAAGTGGTAATTAATATTTTCAACTTTATTATCATTGCCATTCAGGGATTACTTGAAATTCTGGTTATCTGTTTTATCTCAAATTATGTTTAGGAGATACTGAAAATCCACCAGAATATACCTAAAAAAATATTAATTCACTGATTGCTTTGAGAGTTTGAGAAGTGCAATATAAACCCCAAATAGCTGGATATTTTGCTGCACGCATCCTGGCTATTATTCCTGTAAATGTAGATGAATTTCAGAAAAAAAGAATTCAGATAGATTTGAGCATGATACTCTGTTATCCTTCCTGTTTGAGGATTAGCCAGATCTCAAGCCTCAACCTAAATTATGCTTAAATGCTCAACTTTTGTTGAAAATAATTGAAGAAGCTAATATATTTTTGAAAGAAGAAATGAGGCAACATGTTTGTTGTAAAATATTAATAAATCGTAATTTACTATCATACACTTTAGATCCTGATTTTGTTTTGATTTTTCTACCCATACCCTTGAGAATGTGTTTTTGGACTGTTTCACTGTAACTGGGTGTGCTGTGAGTCAGGAAATAGATTTGTCCTATGAATACTATGCATGTCTTAACAGTCAACTTTTTTCTGTCTTTTTTTTCAACAGTGAGTTTTCCTGTTTCTTACTAGGAACTACATCAAAATCAATTTTTCATTTTTCTTTTTTGGTTTTGTTTTTGCTGTTGGAACACACTTGGCTATGCTAGGACCTTACTCCTATACTTAAACTCTGCACTCAGAGATCACTCCCAAGGGTTTGGTGTGGAGAGAGGCTGATAGGAAATGGGGTGCTGGAATCAAACCTGGGTACATACAGGCATGCTCCTTACCCATTGTCCTATCTTTGTGGCTCCATGATGATCAGTTTTTAAGAATACATTTGAAAACCCTGGGGATAGTTTGTTGGTCAGAACACATGCCTAGTAATTTTCTGACCCGGTTATATTCCCTGCACCACAAATACAGTCCCCAGTCCCCCAAACATCAAATACAGTCTATCAGTCCCCAGTACCGGAGAGGGTGGGCACTGCAATCCAGAGCACCACTGGGATGGCCCCCACAATTGCAGAGCCCAGGAATCAGTGCTTTATCCAACCCTTGTTCTGAGCCTAATTGCTGGAGACTTGCAAGTGTGACCATGAATTTCCTAAGCACCTCTTGAGATTGCTTAACTCACTCTCCAAACACAGACTAGATCTAAATGTTTTGCACTATTCTTATCTACTTGATCTCTATCTTATATCTGCATTTATTTTCCTTTGATCTTTATTTTCCTTATTTATTTATGAGATGTGGATAGGTACACAGGTATACAAAAAAATCTAACAGATAAAACATAAAACTGAATTCTCAATAACTTGATCTCTATTCAAATCTCAGTTTCAAAAGAACCTTTGAGCAAAGAATCATTCATTGTGATTTATTAGTGCCCTAATATTTTCAAAAAGGCTCTAACACTTTTAGAGCAAAATGAAAGAACAGGAAAAACTGGTAAATTAGTACCAAGAGAAATGGCACATTTTTTGTGAACCTGATTGCTATCTCCTGAGAGTAAAATTGTGAGGAAGGTGAGGAAGTATTATGCTTATAAAGGATGTATAATAGGTATTCACACACTACTGTTCTTCTTACAAAGACTTAATTTTCCTAAAGCTTCAAGAAGAAATCCCCTATCTTTGAATAAATGAATCTTTATCTTATTTACAGAGTAATCCATTTCTTTCTGCTTCTCATGAAAGAGGTAAAGGAAAATTAATCATAGAGTTTGTACTGCAAAAGCAATTTCAAAAACAAAAAAATCATAAAGTTCTCTTGTTGGCATAGATTATGTACCTACCTTATGCCTGGAGATGTGGCAATCTTTTTAAATAGCCATGAAGGAATAATGTAAGTTTTAAAGTAAAAAAGTTTCCATAAGAGAGCACCATGATGGAAAATAGCAATAACAACAGCAACAACAACAAAAAAACTCTTTGGTCTTTTTGTCCTGCACTGTATAGCTAAAACACTATCAACTTTTCAGATGTCTGTAACTAATGTTTATATGTGAGTTGTAGCTAAACACATTAAGCACACACACACACACTGTACAGAAGCACTTAACCCTATTTTAATCCCTTTCACACTCTACCCAATTAGGATTAAGCACAAATCCCTTTACCTGATTGGCTGGCACAGAGTTCACACCCTTCTTTTTCCCTGATGAAATATTCCTGTTCCACCTAATAAAGCAGAACTATTCACCCAAATTATTGTGGAGTCTTCTTTTTGGTTGTTCTACATGACCTCCCTGTGTGGGTGTTCTATTGCTTGGTGTTCTAATCCATCAGGGTCTCACCAGCAAAATCAAAAAAGTAGTAATGAAATTTCATTGCATATTCATGCCAAATTGATTTTAATGAAGGTATGTCTTTGCAATTTTGAGTCACACTTATCCAACTTAAATATGTTAGAAATATATAAAAATGATTTTTATTTAACATGAACTACAGTTTGATGCTTCTGAAGCAAATTTTGTACTTGATAGTCTACTGAAATTGGATAGTATTTACAGAAACACAAAAAAAGGGGGTTTGAGAATTTCAGAATCTCCTATGCAATCACCATAGAGAGAAAACTTATGTGAGTCAGGAAAATTACAAACAGGACAAATATATATTGAATACAGTATGTAATTAAATTTGCAATAATAAAAACAATGTAAATTTCACTTCTCTCTCCTCTCCCTTCTCTTACACATTGTGACTGCAATACACACATTCAGTGGTTATCATATATGTATACATATACAATATACTATATATGTATATTATATATACATATACATATATACATATATGTATATGCATGCCTATATGTATGATAATATGCTATTATCATATTATCATTATGATATGATATTATCATGATATATCATATGATAATGTAATATGTACATATAGATATATAAACTTTTATCTGCTTTTAATGCTCAGTTCTACTCTGGTATTATTTTTACCATAATTATTAGTACAGTGTTCCTTTCTCTGTATTACCTAACCTCTGACTCCCACACATTTGCAATAGGTTCACCCACTGATAAGACCTCCTGATCCATGTTTTGTCTGGCCTTGAATATTCCTATGGTCAAAAGATAACTAAAGCAATTATGAAAATGTAGAGTGCGAAGAGAGAAGGAATAGAAAATTTGTGGAAGACAATGGCAGTTTAAAAAAAACATAATGTAACACCAAGCAAAAATGCAAAAAAGTCAAAATGCATTACTCATATTCAGAAATGTTTGTCTTAGGGGGGGGGGGGGGGGGGGGGGGGGGGGTGGTGGGGGGGGGGGAAAAGTTTGTTTGTCTACCATATGGAAAATATATATTACTGCTTAATTTAAGAATTTCAATAAAAAACTCTCAGTGTGTTTTATCTCCATTTTATGGGTAAGAAAATGAATATCTGCATTCAGTATTTTTCAATTACATAACTAAAATTTAAATGAATAATTGATTCCAAGTTTAGCTTAAGTACATAATCTGTACTTCCAAGAACTATTTTATAGTACTTTTCAATAATATACTTGCGCTGTTGTATACTTTTAATATAGATCACATGTTTACTTTTTTCTTACATTTGTAAGTTTACATCCAGAATTTTATTCCCACTGCTGAGGCCTCAGAGATTTTAGAACAAAAATCAAATGTTATGATTTCTATATTCAAGTAGTACAAAATTTTACTATTGTATATATTAGCCAAACTGTTTTTAGCAACCATTTTCATTTCTGCTCTTCAATTAATGTTAATCACAGTGATTATGCTAATCTAGGTTGTATACAGTATACAAGAAATAACAAGGAGAGCCATTTTAGAATAAACAGCCAAAACAAAATCCGCAGTAGACACAAATACTTGAATTGTAAATAACTTGAATCAGGTCATATGCTGAATAAATAGCAGCATTATTTAAATATTGAAGAACAATATTTCTACTTAAAATGGCACAGCCATATCATATTATATATCCCTTGATACTTATTTTTGAATATGATCTCTGCTTTTTTGTACTGTAAACTTTCTTCAAAACCATAAACCTATCCAAATTTGCTAATGAGTCCAAAGAGAAAGAGAAAGAGATAAAACAGGGACTGAGAGAAAGAATTCAGGAGTCCAATGTCCACGCCCAGTATGTATAAAGACCCAAGTGTGATTCTCAGCATGGTTTGTGACCCTAGTGGAACCCAAGCCTCATAGATATCATGCTGGTGACCTCTGAGATACCAGCAGTGAGGCATCTCCATTGAACCTTCCCACCTATGTTGTACTAGTAGTGACGTCTAAAGCATTCACATAGTTACAGAGGAAACAAAAGTGAAAATGTCATTTTGTCCAAACATCCAAGTTGATTCCTACTAATAATATTGTCTGACACAGTAAAGCACAGAATGGTGATGATTGCACTCAGATCAGCTTTAGTGTCTAAAAGGTGCATCTTTATTAATCCTTGGTAGCAGAAAGTTGACTACAAGAGTATGCTACCCACACGGCAGAGCCTGGCAAGCTACCCGTGTCATATTTGATATGCCAGATACCAGTAACAATTATAGACCTCATTCCCATGACCTGATGGAATGGTCTGAGGCTCTTTATGTTCCTGGAGCAAGCAGCTTCCCTTGGGCTCTACTTGCATGAGACAGGTCATATGGAGATGTTACTGGTGCCCACTCGAGCAAATCGAAGATGAACGGGAAGACAGTGAAGACAGTGATACAGCAGAAAGTTAAAAAAAAGCAGTTGAGGAAAAAAATATGGGCTCAGGAAACTGCTCTTTCCAGTAAACACTTATGAAAATATTCTACCATATTTTTCAACAGTAGTTTGAATAAAGATAACGATTTTTTATAATAAAATGTATTTATGTTTCCTGAGTGATAATAGAACTGAATGGGAGGTTGTCTTGTGTGCAGCCAGCCAAGAGTCAAACTCTGGCATTCAATATGGTCCCCAAGCATTGCTAGCAGAAATCCCTGAGCGCAGAGTCAATAGTAAGCCTAGAGCTTACACTTACTTGTGGTCCAAGAATGCTTTATGACAGTTTAAATGAGTCTAAATGATCTACTCTATTTTAAAATCATTCCATAAACACCCTCATAAACCCATTCTGTTATCTACCAGAAATTTCATACTGATTATTAGATTCAAGGCATGTTTCCTAACACAATAATGCTGGGTGGCAATCAAACATTTGTTTTACATTTTGACTTTTTATGTGGTGTGAAGTTTTAAAATATTATTTTAAAATATTATTAGCATTGATTACTAAGTGATTTAATTCTTATTTTAATTCCCTGTTTTAATTTCTCTACCTGATTGGCTGACACAGTAAGTGTTCATATTTCTTAAACTTGTGTACCTGAAGTGATTCGCTGGCTTAAACTAATTCCAGTTCTACTCTTTGTGAATGTATTCTAATTGCATATGCCAAGATTCACAGAAATGTCTAGCCCAAAGGCTTTCTATAAAAATCATACTTGAATATACATTGTGATATGACTTTAGCAAATGGCAAAAGTAGAAATAATAACAAAGAATTGCCTGAACTAAGGAATTTCTTATATAATGGATAGAATTAATGGGTGATTGTATACCATCTTCATATCCTTTATGCAGCTAAAGTTATGGAACTTTTTCATGCATTCATACTCTTATATATTTGTTTCTTTTGTGCCTCAGTGATGTTCTGATCAATGAGAGTGATTCCTGGCTACAGGTGTGATTAGATGTGATTGATAGTGCTCAGGAGACCATATGTGCTGGTGGAAACTGAAGCAGGATCAGCCCCTGTACTATATCTATAGCCCATAAATTGTCTTTGGAGAGAACTAAGTTGTGCTCTTTAAGACCCATTTCCTCACTTGAGCACTATGTCTCTGATTGTTTGCTTGCTCTTTCAAGCTCATATTCTTTCTTAAACACATATTCCTTTCCATGACTCATGCTCATAGCTTTCTAAGTATTTCCAGCAATTAAAATTACTTTTATGCACTAAAAGAAAAAAAGAAAAGATTGTCTAATGGAGAGTGAATATTTAAGAAAATATATTAGAACTATGACATTAAGATGTGTGCTGCCTACTTTAAAAATCATATTTATTTACTAATTCCATTGGAATGTCCATCATCATCATCATCATCCATCATTTTGAAATTAATCCTTCGGCCTTGCTTTCAGAGCTACATTATTATCCTAGAGACGAGGAAGATTTGTTAATTTAGAGGAACAATACATTTAGTTTTAAAATAATTTTTCCAATTTAATTGTCTCTTGCTTACATAAAATGAATTTGACCATTACTGAAAACCAAGCCTGATCACTATGAGTGGCTGCATGCCAAGTTTAATTGAATTTAAATTATTTGATGAGCTTCAAAGGATATTCCAAAATGAAAAAAATAGAAATATATGACTATATACTAATTTAGAAATAAGAGAGCAGGTGCCATCTTTAAAAGAACCAGCTCTCACCAGTTTATAATTCCCAAATATATTTGCCAAAACAAAAGCTGAATTATTTTATCACAGGATTTTGCATATTGTTTGCTGCCCTGTCCTTTAACAGTGTATATATTGGTAGTTGTATTGATTACCTATGGTAATCGTAAAAGGTTTAAAATAAGCAGATATAGACCAGAGAAAGAATATAGCAGGTATAGAATTCACTCAGTTTGATCCCTGGTACCCCATACAGACATTGAACATTAAGTCCCACTATACCCCCCATAGAGACATTGTGCATCTCTGGTACCCCATATAGACATGAGCATTGCTAGAATGACCCCAAAATATAAAATGTAAAATTAAACTACATGCATATTTAGTTTTATTTAACACACATATATATTTAATATCATTAGAAGTTTCAAGACATTTTCTCTTATTTAATTCAAATTGATATATAAAAGAAGGAAAAATTTTTCAACATTGTATACACATATTATGTAACTTCTAAATTGTCTATAAATATTAGTATAATGAAAGCACATGTAAATCTTTTTAGCTAATACATGACTATATAGAATTTATATATGTCATAAAAAGTATATAATACTATATGTGTTAATAGCTAATCACAAAATGCTATCAGGAAATTAATTAATTTTAGTTCACCTTTTTATTTCCTATTCTTTTCTATGTGTGTTTTATCAGTTTTTTTATCCAATATTTCATAAAACTGAATCCAGTTTTGAAGATCTATAATGTTATGTTTACAGGTTTCAGTGGTAGACAGAGATCAGTATCTTACAATAACCCAGCTCTGGAGCCAGAGAGATATTACATGAGCTAAGTTACTTGTCTTGCATGTGGCCTCTATGGTTGTGATGCTAATTGAATCCCCAGACTACAAGTAAATGCCCAGGCACTGTCAAAGGTCACTCCTGAGCATGAAAATTGGAATATGTCCTAAGATTGTCCCCACGTGCCCCCCAAAAATTCTAATACTTTGTCAATAGGTGGCAACATAATTTAGCAATTAATATTGATCATTAGAGAATATAACGTGGTATTCAAGGATTGAAATACGATCAATCCATCATTCATTTTCTCACTGGGCATATTCACATGGTTATGATGAAAAAGAAAGACATGACAGTTTTTACTTCACTACTTCTGAGGTCTATAGGTCCTTTCAAACCTTTACATTCTCCACCTTCTAATGCCTGCAAATGTCTTTACTTTCATATCTATCCACATAGAATTGTTTCTCTGATTTGTCAAAAACCTGACTCACCAAAGTTGGCTTCCAAAAGTTAAGGTGATGCTTGAGAACTTGTCTTCTGAATAACATACGATTCCAGCTGTGATAGAGTTTATGTTCTTTTCTTTGGCATTTAGAATTGGAAATGAGATGTTATTAGATGAAGTTAGACTCCTTGACAGTAGACCTATAATCATACAGTATCCTGTCACTCCAGAAACTAATCTTTAAGGACAGCCCCAATAGAAGGAAGAGATATCAAGGCAAAAGCAAAGACATGAAAAAGGAAAAAGTTGGAGAAAGGAAAGAAAAGATGGGGAGAAAGGAAGAAATTTTCAAATTTTGGCTGACATCATTTCAAGTTGCTGTTCTTATACTACATTTACTCGCATTCCAAAAACATAGGTGGTTCACTACACTATGGAATCTACGGCTGTCGAAGGATGAAATTAGAAATTTACTGCAAATGGATGGACATGGAATCTATCATCGGTGAAATTAGTCAGAAGGAAAAGGACAGATATAGAATGCTGCTTCTATAGCATAAATAGATACCAGTGTTTTAATAAATAGGGGAAGCGGTAATGGCAGATTAAAACTCACCACTGAATATACACAAAGAGACTTAAGTGATAAACTCTAAATATCCGAGGGCTAGCCCAGTGTAAAATAAGAGGGAGAGAGATGCAGAGAGAGAGAGAGAGAGAGAGAGAGAGAGGAAACTGGGGTACCTGCTATTAAGGCGGGTGGGGGAGGCGGGGAGGGGAGGGGTCATTGGTGGTGGATGGGGCCTGGTGGAGGGGGATGGGTGCTGGAATACTGTATTACCAAGAACAATTATGAACACCTTTGTAATTGTATGTTCCGGTGGTATAAAAAAAAAGAAAATAATAAATAAAAAAAAGAAAAAAACATAGGCATATTCTTAGGGGATGTCCTTTTGTGGTTTGCAAAGCTCATTTTATCATTTATATTTAAAGAAAATTAGGATTAATGTTCCAAATACCCTTTAGATTAATAGTAGCTACAAAGTATTTGTGTTAAATAGAAAAGATACATTAAAAAATTGAAAACATGACTGCTCATACACAAACTCCAGTCATTATCAAGACATGTCTGAAATTATGTTACCTTCCCATTCAAACCATGTTGACAACATGGCACATTCTCTTTAACCAACTCTGGGTAGAGATATGAGGCTCATTAGATTTCTTGGAGCAGTCAACATTCCAGGTGATTTTTATGATTCCATGGGAAGTCAAAAGATAACGTGGCCATCCACCTACAAGATGATCAGACTTCTTCGTCAAGATCCTGAAAGAACAGTTTGAGGCTCTTCATATTCCTGGAGCAAGCAGATGCCATTGGGCTACACTGGAACGTCATAGGGCCAAATGAAAATGCTACTGGCACCCGCTCAAGCAAATTGATGAATAACGGGATGTCAAGTGATCCAGTGATCAAGTGAAGAATATTGGCTTGTTTTAAATATTTTCTCTTTCAGTCCTTCAATCCATATAAAATATAATAAATCAAATCACTTTGTGAATAAATTTGGGATGTTTCTTATTAAAATTCTCACCCTAGGTGAGCTCAAAAAAGTACATACTTAAGGTGAAAGCATTTAATTTAGCTTAATTCAATACTGAGTAGGCTTCATACTAAAAATATATACATATAATAATAAACATGCTCTGTTATTAGCTATTTTATCTATCTCAGAATCTGTTATTAGCTATTTTATCTATCTCAGAATCTCAGAAATATTACATTAGTGACAAATTCCATCCATATCTAGTCTCTTAAATCAAAAAGATAGACAGCACTATTAAGATGTTTTGAAGGATGCCTGACAAAAAGTCAAAATGAAAATGATGTCTGGTTGCTCAGCCAAATGTACAAACGAAAATAAATTCCCTCTAGGAAGTGCCACACCATTAAAAGCAGGGAATGCCAAGTTCAGAGGCCGGGTGGGAGATTTTAATAGAGATGATTAAAAGTGTGGTGCATAAATGTTCTCTACAAGATGATGGAGAAATTTACAAGGGAATCATTTTTCACCAGGGTGATAGCTTGGTTAGTAGATTACTGACTCGTGTGCAGGTCTCAGACACAAAATGCTTTGAAACAGGGGATCAGTTGTTGGGCCATTACAGTTACCTTAAGTCAGAAGCGCTGTAGCAAAGGAGCAAAGAACTAGGTGATTTCATGACAGAAATGATGACTGAATTCAAAACCAATTACAATTTGGTTTGTCTTCTGTGAAGGAATCTAAAGAAACAGACAATTCAAAATTTCATGAGTGTAATTCCCTTTCTTCAATTTTAACATTCCCTTTTTTCCTTAAAATAAAGTTTATCAACCTGATTACAAAGGTTTATATATGCAGTTTCTCAAGGATAACTTGGAGGTAACTGCACTCAAAAATGAGGGGAGTCATTTAAGAAGTCAAAGAAACCAAAGTTGTGAAGGGAACAATAAGATAAAACCATTGAACTGAAAGGTATGAATTGGAGCATGAATGATTCAAAGAAATAATCAGGATCATAAGAAAGTCCAACCTGTAACAAAAAGAAGTAGATACTAGGGTTTTAAAGCTTGTTTTGTTTATTCAAGACTGAGTTTCCTTGAGGGTTTGTAGTATACTACCGTTTAAGTCTCTCCTAGTTCACGCGTCCCTGGTTCAAGTTGTCCCTAGTGCACATCTTCCCTAGTTCTTTTCTAGCTGTAACTAAGTAAGTTACATAATATCTATGTCCTTCAGTTTTCTCAAATATACAAACTGAATAAAATAACACTGCTTTCAAGGGAAATAGAATTCTATTGACATAATGGAACTATGTCGATATGCAGGCTTTTAGCACTGTGGCTCTTAAATAATAGTAATAGTTTTCAGAGAAACAAAGGAAAATGATGGAGTTACATCTGTATTTGGATTTTGCTGAACTAATTAATCTCTTGAACAAATATCTAGTGAGTCTTACTATTAAAACAAATATGATTTCAGTTCAAAGAATATGTAATAACACAAACATTATGTTTAAAATAATTCAGAGTTTCAAGAACAATTTTCTAAAAAAATAATTTAAAAAATCATCCTTTGAGAAATGACTCAAAAATATAAGCTTGAATCTCTATTTTTCCAAAAAAGTAAGAAATGATGAGGGTGGTAAGGGGATGACATTGATAAAAATTTGAACTTTTCCAAATACTAATTCAATTCCAGTAAAATGGAAGCTGTATCCCAGTAAAAGAATATTCAATGTACAAAGTTGAGAGCAGCTACTGGCTCTCACTATGCCCAGCCACTGAGGAGGCACCGGAAGGGATGGCAGGTTCTAACCCTGGCCTGCCACCCCAGCAGAGCTTCACAACAAGCCAGACGACACCCCACTCCATGAGGACCTCCATTTTCCACATCTGGACTTCCCCCTCGTCAGAACTCCACCCAGCAGACCAGCCTATCACAGCCCGGCTCATCGAGATCCATCCTGCTGCAGTTATTTTTAATCCGGCCCAGGTATGCTGATCCAGAGACAGACCTGGGGCAGAGCTGCTACTGGCTCACTGTGCCCAGCCGCTCAGGAGGCGCCCGGGAGGGATGGCAGGTTCCAGTCCTGGCATGCCACCCCAGCAGAAACTCACAACAAGCCAGACAAACTCCCACTCCATGAAGGCCTCCATTTTCCACATCCGGACATCCCCTCGTCAGAACTCCACCCAGCAGACCAGCCTATCACAGCCTGGTTCATCAATAAATGCTGGATTTTGAGATGACTACAAGAGTATGCTACCCGCACAGCAGAGCCTGGCAAGCTACTTGTGTCATATTTGTTATGCCAGATACCAGTAACAATTATAGACCTCATTCCTATGACCTGATGGAATGGATTGAGGCTCTTTATATTCCTGGACCAAGCAGGTGTCCTTGGGCTCTACTTGCATGATACAGGTCATATGGAGATGTTACTGGTGCCCGCCGAGCAATTCGATGATGAACGGGAAGACAGTGATACAGTGAATGTACAAAGTTATAAAAATTTTGGCAACACAGTCTAGAACAGTATTGTATTAAAACCACAAATATAAATCATATTTTATGAATCCATACTTCTGTAATCAATGATCAAATAAATGCACAAAGAAGTTAAAAAGGAAATTCCTCAAAGGGAAAATTCTAAATAACTTGACTTGATAGTGTTATCCCAAGGCTATGGAACATAGCCTCACAGAGGCTCACAGACATGGGGCAGAGTTGCTACTGGCTCTTCCTTTGCCCAGCTGCTCACGAGGTGCCTGTGAGGGATGGCGGGTTCTAGCGCTGGCCCACCACCCCAGCAGAGCCTCACAACAAGCCAGACGACCTCCCACTCCATGAAGGCCTCCATTTTCCACATCCGGACTTCCCCCTCCATCAGAACTCCACCCAGCAGACCAGCCTATCACAGCCTGGTTCATCAATAAATGCTGGATTTTGAGATGACTACAAGAGTATGCCACCCGCACAGCAGAGCCTGGCAAGCTCCCCGTGTCGTATTTGATATGCCAAATATCAGTAACAATTATAGACCTCATTCCCATGACCTAATGGAATGGTTTGAGGCTCTTTATGTTCATGGAGCAAGCAGGTGCCCTTGGGCTCTACTAGCATGAGGCAGGACATACGGAGATGTTACTGGTGCCTGCTCTAGCAAATCCATGATGAACAGGAAGACAGTGATACAGTGATGGAACATAAAAATCATTACTAAAGTATGGCCCCTGTATACCCAATTTATGTCAACATGTGCACTGTAGAAAAGTTACTTTACAGTAGAGACATCTGACAATATTCTAGCAATCAAAGTCAGCATGTACAGTGATGTTATACTTAATGTGATGATTCATTTAACCTCAAACTTGTAGGTCCAGACTAATCATGAAAGGAATATTAGGCAAATGCCAGTTTATGGATATTCTATAGTATATCTAACAAGAATTAACATTATTTTATTTATTTGATTTATTTTATTGAGTCACAGCATTATACAGTAAAAGGCTATTCATGATTGAGTTTCAAGAATTCAAATTTTAAGATCAATAGAAATAAGACAACTTTATCACTTGATCACTTGATCACTTGAATCCCGTTATTCATCGATTTGCTCGAGCGGGCGCCAGTAATATTTCCATTGGACCCTATCACGAGCCAATGTAGCCCAATGGCATCTGGTTGATTCAGGAATATGAAGAGCCTCAAACCATTCCTTCAGGGTCTTGACAAGGAAGTCTGACCATCTTGTAGGTGGGCGGCCACGTGATCTTTTGACATCCCGTGGCATCCAGTCAGTAATGGCTCTAGTTCAGCAGTTGTCTCCAAATCACATTACATGTCCAGCCCATCTGATTTTCGATGCCTTAGCAAACGAGAAAGCGTCCCTGATTCTGGAATAGCGACGGAGGTCAGAACTCCAGATTCCTTCTCTCGCTTGAGTGAGGCGTGATATTCTAAGCATAGCTCTTTCAATTCCTCTCTGGGAGACCTGAAGAGCATTCTCATCCTGCTTTCGTAGGGCCCAGGTCTCTGAGGCGTATGTTAATGCAGGGAGAATGGTGGAGTCAAAGAGATGTGCCCGGAGCCAGGGGTTCTTTGTCCTTTTAGCTATTTCTTCGATGCCTTTGAAGGCATTCCATGCCGCTCTCTTCCTCCTGAGCAGCTCAGGTTTTAGGTAGTTCATCATGTTCTCGACCTAGGTACACATAACTGCTGCATTCAGAGATGTTTGTTCCATTGAGAGTGAATGGGGCCTCAGGAACTAGTTCATTTCTCATGAACATAGTTTTCTTCAGATTCAGTTGTAGACCTACCTTTCCACATTCTCGGTCAAAGTCAGCTAGCATTTGTGCCGCTTGGCTAATGTTTGGTGTTATTAGAACAATGTCATCAGCGAAGCGGAGGTGGTGTAGTGGCCGACCATCTATTTTCACTCCCATTCCTTCCCATTCTAATTGTCTCATGATGTTCTCGAGGGGTGGCACTGAAGAGTTTTGGTGAGATGGTATCACCCTGTCGAACCCCTCTTTTGACATCAGTGATCACTTCTTGGTAGAATGGTGAGATCCTGGTGGTGAATCCGTAATACAGCTCACGAAGGATCTTGATGTATTGGGTTTGAACACCCTGTTTGACTAGGGCTTCGATGACTGCTTCAGTCTCTGCAGAATCAAAGGCTTTCTGTAAATCAATGAACGTGAGACAGAGAGGCATCTTGTACTCCCTACAAACCTCAATGAGCTTGGTTACTGTGTGGATATGGTCGGCTGTGCTGAATCCTTTCCAGAAACCTGCTTGCTCGCATGGTTGTCCTTCATCTAGTGTTCTGCTAATCCTGTTCAGGGTGACTCGTGTAAACAGCTTGTAGATGACAGACAACAGGCAGATGGGGCGATAGTTGCCGATGTTGTGAATATCTCCCTTCTTGAACGGTAGAACTGTCCTGCTGGTTTTCCATTGGGAGGGCACCTTGCATTCGGACAGGTAGCGTGTGAAGAGCCGAGCTAGTGTATTGATGAGTACCGACGGCAGATTCTTCAGGTGTTCAGGTCTGACTTTGTCTGGGCCTGGTGCTGTTCCCTTCTTTACCGATGAGATGGCATGTCGGATTTCAGAAGGGAGAACGTTGGGAATGACATATCCATCCTGTGGAATTTGGTATGTGGGCAGGTGGATGTGGCTCAAAGAGATTTGAGTAGAAGACCTGGATAATCTTCTCCATTGCCTTTCTGGAAGATGTGATAGATCCATCAGGGCGTCTGAGGGCAGTCATCTTGGTCTTATAATTGGCGAAGGACAGGCGGGCAGTGCGAATACTTTTCCCGGCTTCTGCTGCATCTTCCAGTATTTCTGATCTTCTGTCTTTGAGGTCTGCTTTTATCGCTTCTCTGCACTGTTTAGCAAGCTTGGACGTTAGCATTTGGTCTCCTGAGGCTCGCGCCTTACCACGTTGGCGAATGAGCTCAAGAGTTTCTGAAGACAAGCGTCCCTCTGTGTCTTTCTCTCTCTCGGCATTCTTCGCACAATCATGGAGGTGCTGAACCAGTCGGTTGTATTCTTCATCAATGTCATCAATGATTGAATCTTCCCATGTTGCCGCAATGGTGCCAAAGAGTTCCCAGTTGGTGGTCGTTCTGGGAGTTCTCTTCTTAAACATTGCAGCTTTTTCTCCTTGTTGCGGGAATTAGAATTTTGCACGCAGGAGACGGCGGTCCGATCCTGTCTGGAATTTGGGGAAAACAGCAACATCGGTCAGACAAAACCGTCAATTGAAGATGATGTGGTCAATTTCATTGTGGAACTGTCCGCCAGGAGATTCCCATGTCCAACATTTCGCTTCAGCCTTCTGAAACTGTGAGTTCCCATGAATAGTCTTGGTGGACATGATGAACTCAGATAGTCTCTCACCCTGTTTGTTCCATTCTAGGCCATGGGTCCCGATGTTTAGTTCTTCAGCCGATCTTCTCGGTCCTATCTTGGCATTAAAATCACCGACTATGATCTTGTAGAAGGTGTGATCTTTTTTATAGAACTCCTCCAATTCCACGTAGAATTTCTCAATTTCATCTTCATTGTATGTGGATGTTGGTGCATAGACAATGAAGATAGAAATTGCTGGCAGTGGGCCACATCTCCTCAAGTGTAATCGTCCTATTCGGTTTGTTAGGCATTCAAATGAATCAATGTTGACAGCCATGTTCAGGTCGACAAGGACACCAAGGCCACTGACGCCTCTTTCATCACATCTTCCACGGAACAATTCTTCTCTGGTGTCAAATACAGCATGATGCGACTGGCGCCTCCTTGTCTCAGTCAGACCAATGATGTCGTACTTGATCTTTTGAGCTTTCACCATCAGATCCTCAATATATGCTTCCGATGCCAGTGTACGTGCATTGAAAGTACAGACAGTCATTTTAGTCCTTCTTCGTTTTGGCAGCCTAGGACAGCCGTGGAAATTTTATCAGGCACTGCTTGTTTGCCTTTCTTACTGCTGCCGTATTAAGGGCTCTTTCGGGTCAGGAAAATAAACATTTTTTGTTACTGGATTTGGCATATCGAACACGCATCGGACAGCTTGCCAGGCTCTGCCATGTGGGCGCTATATTCTCATTACTTTGAGGGGCTCTCTCAGAGGGGTGGGTAGAATATTTATGGTAATTTGGAGGTAAGTCGCGTTGGTGGGCGTCAGGGGCCGCAACGGGAAAGCTGGTTTCTGCTCTGCCGGGTGTACCTGTGTCTTAGGCTCAAGCATTCCTGGGCTTGAAATACTCTCCTCTGAAGGGCGGGCCTCTGCAGGGCGGGTCCTGCAGGCTGGGTTTCTGACAAGCTGGGCTGGAGACTGGATTAATCTGTGGGCTGGACACTGGATTAATATGCTGGGGGGAGATCTTACCAGCTGCAGAGTGTGGATTGTGACACAGATCGCTGCCAGCAAGGTGTGGGGGTTTCTCTGGGCTCCTCCGAGGCTCCATGGGGATGGTGGACTCGGGTCAGAAGTTGCTCTCGTGGTCCATGGAATGCAGGGGGTTCAACGGGGAAAGCTGGTTTCTGCTCTGCCTGGTGTACCTGTGTAAAGACAACTTTATAGCCAACAAAATTTAAGGAGTCATGGGTTCTAAGTGCAATGTCATTTT
This sequence comes from Cryptotis parvus, assembly GCA_021461705.1. Classification (NCBI taxonomy): domain Eukaryota; kingdom Metazoa; phylum Chordata; class Mammalia; order Eulipotyphla; family Soricidae; genus Cryptotis; species Cryptotis parvus. Next base: position 118,896 of record JAJIBD010039327.1, on the reverse strand, counting down.
CTGAATGAGATTCTGAAAGCATGATATTCAAAAATGGAAAAAAAAGCATGAATAAAGAGTTGACTTTACTTAACAGCAATGAATCCAAATTGTCTTTTAATCATGACCAATAGTGCTAAAGAAAGAGTACATTGGCGGGAACTGAGTGGGGGATATAATCTCCAATCTTTGCACTCTATTGTTTATCTGAAGGTATCAATATTATAAATCACAAATATTAAATCATTAAATATTAAGATTAATATTGTTCTTGAGTTTATATATTTCCTGAGGTCAAGAATTCTGAACTTTCCATAGACTTATACTAATATTAGCATTGTTATATGGACAAATTGTTAAACAAAGTGATGAAGATGACAGCATACTTATAATTAATGTGATAATCCTTTTGTAGTGAAAATTATCTGTGAAATTGTAGAATTATTTTATGCGTGAGAGATAATTGATATAAAGTACACTATAGAAAGAACATACTGGGCCGGAGCGATAGCACAGCAGGTAAAGCATTTGCCTTGCAGCGGCGCCGACCTGGGTTCAATTCCCGGCATCCCATATGGTCCCCTAGCGCCGCCAGGAGTAAATCCTGAGTGTAGAGCCAGGAGTAACCCCTGAGCATTGCCGAGTGTGACCCAAAATGCAAAAAAAAAGAAGAAAAAAAAGAACATACTTAAGCTATAAGTTCTGTTTTATCTATTCCCCTTCGGATGTCTCATCTTGCACACTAATAGTTAATACTCAGGTGGTATCTCTAATTTACTCATTTATTTGGTCCTCAACTCAGTTTCTTTCTTTCTTTCTTTCTTTCTTTCTTTCTTTTCTTTTCTTTCTTTCTTTTCTTTCTTTCTTTCTTTCTTTCTTTCTTTCTTTCTTTCTTTCTTTCTTTCTTTCTTTCTTTCTTTCTTTCTTTCTTTCTTTCTTTCTTTCTTTCTTTCTTTCTTTCTTTCCTTCCTTCCTTCCTTCCTTCCTTCTTCCTTCCTTCCTTCCTTCCTTCCTTCCTTCCTTCCTTCCTTCCTTCCTTCCTTTCTTTCTTTCTTTCTTTCTTTCTTTCTTTCTTTCTTTCTTTCTTTCTTTTCTTTCTTTCTTTCTTTCTTTCTTTTCTTTCTTTCTTTCTTTCTTTCTTTCTTTCTTTCTTTCTTTCTTTCTTCATTCCTCTTTCCTTCCTTCCTTCCTACCTTCATTTCTTCCTATCTTCCTTTCTTCATTTCTTCCTGTCTTCCTTCCTTCCTTCCTTTGTTCCTTCCTTCCTTCATTCCTTACTTCCTCCCTCCCCTCCCTTCCTTCCTTCCTTCCTTCCTTACTCCATTCCTTCCTTTCTACACCTGCTATGATGAAGGTTGTTTCCTGGTTTTGTGATAAATGATCATTCTTGGTGGTGCTCAGGGTAACAAATGTGGTGTTGAGGATTGGGCCTGAGGCAGCTGTTGCAAGTTAAACACACCACCTTCTGTACTCCTTCTGTGGCTACCTCAGTTCCTTTTTAATGGTAGCCAATTTCTTTCTTCCAGATACCCATTTACTATATTCCCAATTGTTTGAATAACCCTCTCTGGCACATTATTTATCTTTTAAAATTCTAATTTTATAAAATCTATTATTTCCTCAGTTTCCATGGGCCAGAGTAGATTGGAATGAAAGGAGATTACATCTCATGATTCTTAGGGGCCACGCTGGTGTTTGTATGGGAACCATGTGATATCAATATAAAAATTAGAGTTACTTCATGAAAAACATTTTCTGCAGCTCTTTGAGTCATTTCTCCAAACAAATACTTTTCTTTTTGATTTTTGGTCACACCCGGCAATGCTCAGGGGTTTCTCCTGACTTTACACTCAGGAATTACTCCCTGGCAATGCTCGGGGACCATATGGGTTGCTGGGGATCGAACCAGGGCCGGCATGGGCCAGCAGTGTGTAAGACAAATGCCCTACCTGGCAATGCTCAGGGGTTTCTCCGCAGGACTATCACTTCGGCCCCAAATGTAGACTTTTTAGCTATTTATACTCTCCTATATTTTTGTTTTTCTCTTCATATTTCTACCATCATTGTAAACATGCACATATTATTATACAAACTTTACAGGAGTAAGTATTAGTTTTTGTACCCAATTCCTGCACATAGCATAGTGTCTGTGAGTGGGCAGAAAAATATATACTTATATGAATTGATGAATAAATATAATGGGGGGGGGAAATGATTGGCAAATGCTTATCAATGCTCCATCCAATTGCATCAAAGTTATCACATTCACCATCACTGGTGTTTACCTTATTTTTTTGCCCTTAAGCTGTTTGATATAGCTTCATTATCACCATCTTATTCCAGATAACATCCTTTGGGATTTTAGCTTATAGTATTATTTATCTATATTTAATTTTCTATAAGTTTCTTAGTTTTTTTTTCAATATAAGGAAGTTAGTACAAAACATGTTTAATACCCACTTATGTAAACTGGAGGTCAACACTAAAACAAATAAAAAGAAAAGATTTTTTACTGATCTTGCAGTCTACTTTAAATTTACTTTGGCTTAAGATACTCTATGAAATAAAATTTTAAAAACTGTGTTTTTCAGTCCCATGTGGATATACTGCACTGCATTAAATATTTGGCATAGAGTAGTTCTGAATCCAAAAAATATCTCCGTATGTTATGGCTGCTGCTATCTTACAAAATTAGCTGATCCATAGAGATAAGATGTCCCCTGTTTCACACAAGACTTGCACATCCATTTCCATGAAAACACAGGAAAATGGAGAGAAATAAAAAAATAAAGGGATTTCACAGAGCACAAAGCTAATTTTAATCACAAATAGTCTACTATTAATATATAGAGTGGTAGTGCTCAGCCATAGGAACCTATACAAACCTAATTGCTGTTAGTTACATTGATTTGATCTTATAAAGTCTTAAATCTATCAATATATAAGTCAAACTAATACCATTATTATATTTTAAGTATTTCAAACTCCAGTAATTAGATTTCTTGAAAGATAAATTAACTTAAGAGTTTGAACTAGGGGTCAGGAGGCGAGAGTAAGGCTCCCTCCTGCATACAAGTTAACCTTTTTGATCCCCAGCACTCCATAGAATCCCCTGGGTACTGGCAAGAACAATCTCTGAATACAACCAGGTTTAGACTAAAACAAGCAGACAAACTGAGAATTTTAACTTAATACCCCTATTTCCATGCACAATGCATTAGAAAATTTACGTAGGAGAATATTAGGGTATATCTTTATGAAGATATGTGTATTTGAATCTACAGTTTTATCTATATAAAATCATTTTTAAATTTCACCTTCAGGTCAATCAATAAAAATATGAATAGCATTTTACTTATTGATTTTTTTTATAACAGGCATTTATTAGATTATACTCTAATATTTGCTTATTAATGTTAAGAGTAGAGGAACATCAACAACAGGTCAAATAATTGTTTGCAGGTGTATTATTCTATGCTGGTCAGTCTTCTAGGACAAGAAAAGAAAACCACAGGGGATATGGACCTAGTGCAAAGAGTAGGGTGTTTGTCTTTCATGTTTCCAACCTGGATTTGACTTCTGGCAAGCCTAGTTGGTGCCCTGAACACTTCTAATCATGATCCCTGAGCACTATCAGGAGTAACCTCTGAGCACAGTGGTAAGAGTAGGCCCTGAGAAGTGCCATATGTGACCCCCAAAGAAAAACAAAAGAGAATATAATTGCTTGCCTAAAGGAGGCATAATCAATAAGGCAAATACAGACATTCAATCAGTAAAACGAACTATGACAAGCATTTCAACAAAATCATGCACACTATTATACTATGGAATTTGATTAAAACCAAACAATGTGATGTCATTAGATAAATGTTTCTTAAATTAGACAATGAAGACAAAAGATCACTTTTATAGTGCCATAAATTTAGGTATATATTAGATTTATCTTGGATGACTAGAATTATTTGGGTCCTCCTAATACCTTTCCTATTCATGACATACAGTGTAACTTAAATCTTTACTTTGTCACTTATTATATATATATAATTTTGTAAATACATATCATGTAAAATTATATAAAATTTTGTACATACATATTTATTTCCTGTCCCTTAAGGTGTTGCAGGTGTGCTATGGTGCCCAGCTGCATCAGCAGGTGACAGACAAGAGACAGGCACATCTACACCCAGGGCTCTGCCCCGTGAGCCCTGGGTGGTCGATGATCTGACATAGGAAAGGACTGGGTCCTCTGGGATGAACCCAGAGCCATGGCAGAGCCTGGCAAGCTACCCATGGTGTATTCGATATGACAAAAACAGTAACAATAATGGACCTCATTCCTAACACATGGAGACTTTACTGGTGCCTGCTCAAGCAAATTGATCTACAACAGGAAGAAAAGTAACAAGTGACATTTATTTGTCATATAATGCTATGTAAGTTTAAAGTAATTAATGTTTGACATGTTTCTCTATTGCATTCGGGTAACCACAATGCAGGGGAATTTTAGTTCTGCCAAAGAGACGATACTACAGAAGTGTGAAATCTGCTCACTTGGTTTTATGTCCATATATTTTAACTAGAACATTAAAAACACATATTCCAGGAACAGAGACCGCTACGCACAAAAAAATAGCCTGGGAAACATTATCATAAAGAAAAGAGACTTTTGGCTTTCAAGATATATTTAGTACAAATTCTAAAAACATATTTAAACAAATATATGTTGAGTCTCTTCAAAAACACTAGAGCTAAGTGTTTACATTAACAATAAATCTATTGGGTAATGTATTCTGTTAATCCAAATCTATTGGTTAATCTATTGGTTAATCTATTGGTTTTAACCAATAAAACCAATAAATAAATCTTAAATGTATACTTTTTGTTTTTTGACTTTTTGGGGTCACACCCAGTGATTCTCAGGGTTTACTCCTGTCTCTATATGCAGGTATCACTCCTGGCAGTACTTGGAAGACCAGTTGGGATACTGAGGATTAAATGCAGGCCACTTGCAATGCAAATATCCAACCTGCTGTATACTACTGCTCTGGTCTCAAAACAAGTACGTTTTTGTGGTAAAATAAATCTGATTGTGTTTATTTTTTGGGGAGTCACAACCAGTGACACTCAGGGGGTTACTCCTGGCTCTTCACTCAGTAATTACTCCTGGCTATGTTCAGGGGACCATATGAGATGCAGAAGATTAAACCCAGGTCTGCTGCTTGCAAGGCAAACACCCTACCCACTTGCTATCGCTCCGCCGCTGATTGTGTTTTATTTTATTTTATTTTAGCAAACCCTCAGACAACGATCTTAATGACCGTGAGATATAATAGATCATGAATTTTCTCTTATGTAAGTATTTTTGAAGATAATTCCATTAGCCATTTTGTTGTAACATATCCTATAAAATAAATTATCTTGGTGTCTTCCAAGGGTGAAAGTTTGGAGGAGGGCAGAAACTGGGAACAATGGTGGAGGGAAGTTCACTTTGTTGCTAAGATTGGTGTTGGATTGAATGCCCAAACAAATATATTATGAATAACTTTATAAACCACGGTGCTGAATTAAATGTAAAAACGTTAACAAATGAGAATGAAAAACAAACTATCAGAATCTATGCCACACAGGGAAAAAAATACTACGGAGAAATTCATAATGATGCATGCCTGCATTACGAAAAGGAAAATCATCTGATATCTACCGGAGTGATAGTACAGCAGATAGGGCGTTTACCTTGCAAGGGCAGACCGGGTTTGATCTCCCACATCCCCAAGCACCTCCAGGAGTAATTTCTGAGTGCAGAGCCAGGATTAGCCCCTGAACATTGCTGGGTGTGACCTGAAAAGAAAAAAAAAATCTCTGTCTAAAAAGCATCTCAAATTTAGTCACATAATAATAAACGTAATGAATAGACAATTTTGATAATTCAAACTGTTTCCTATTCATGAATGTTGAAAACAGTATGGAGGTTCTTTTAAAAATTTCATAAGGAAAAAGGTTTGATAACAGATACAGTCTAGAATAAAGGCAGAACCGAAGGAAATTCAGGAAAGAGAAAATAAAGAGAAAAACGAGGTTGAAGAATGAATGTGGTAAAGAGATGTTAACTATCATTTAATGAGAAACTGGTTGATACTGGATACTTCTTTATATTATATGCAATAACATTCACAGGTTCAAAATAGATACATTCTCTATAAGCAGATAGAAGAGGAGTTTTCAATTGCTTGCAATATTTGTACTGACTACATAGCTACCAAGTTGAAAAGTTGGACTTCACAACCAGATTTCTCTCTTCCTTCATTTGTCCATTAGGAAGACAGTATCTGCTGTTGAAGTGGAATTTTTCTGATTTTAACACATGTGTAAGAAAAACTATTAGTGTCTTAATAATTTTAGTGGGCTTATTTCAATAAAAACAAATTTGTTGAAAAGTTCTGTGATATTCATATGTTTAAAAGGATTCTGAGAAAGGTAGAATTTGTTAAGACTATGCTTATAAAGATATCTCTCATATCCTATGCTGTAATATACTTAAGTACACATATGGCAACAAAGAACAGAGTTCTAATACAGTCCCATGTTATAATAGATTTATGCATCTCATTCAATCATACACACACATGCATGCTCACACACACAAACACATTCTTCATACTGGATTTAAAATATAGTGAGCAAAGAATGCTTTTAGAGTACCAGCATCATCCTAGAAACTGCACCACTCTTAATAAGTTGTAGTTTAACTTCATTGCTTTCATATACTCCATTAGTTTAGGGAAATTTTAGAGGAAATAATTTGAGCATATATTAAAGTTCTAAAAAATACTCAAATCTTGAGCTGGGAACCTATGCATAAGATTTAACTACACTTATATTTAATGAAGAAGACATTAAATTACATTTTCTGTGATGAAAATTTCAGATGATACATAGGATATCTAATTAAAATGCTTACTTACCTTGCCTAATTAAAACTAGACACTCAAAGTAAAAGGACATCTAATACATCTATTTATAAATAATTCAGATATTACTGTAACAGGAGAGACAGAGTGACTAGATTCTATATGTTTTGAGCTCCATATCTCTCCACTCTGTCTTTTCACAGAAAAATTCTGTATAGAACAAGCCCTGTACCTATTAAATTTATGAAGTTTCTTCAAAGGCGGAATAATATAAAGCAAAAACAGCTAAGTGTTAATATATTTATTTGCTTAATTTTGCCCCAAGCACTATGATCTTAACCTAGAAAACATCTTAGTTGTTTTGGGATTAGAAGTTGTTTTGGGGGTCAGAGCGATAGTCCAGCGGTTTTGCCTTGCACGTGGCTGGCCTGGGCTGGCTTGGGTTCAATCCCCAGCATCCCATATTGTCCCATGAGCACTGCCAGATGTAATTCCTGAGTGCAGAGCCAGGAGAAACTCCTGAGCATTGCTGGGTGTGACCCAAAAAGCAAAAAAAAAAAAAAAAAAGTTGTATTTATTTTTTTTGTCCCAAGTGCTCAAAGGGTTTAATGATCCAAAGAGTCAATCTTCTCCCAGTTTGCTTAAAAGGCATAATTACAGAATGATACTCTATTTAGAGATAAGACTTATTTTATAAAATTCCAAAATGAATCTTGAACAAGAATTGAGCTACGCCAAAAAAGTTTCATATTAGTGGAATGATGAATAGGATAAGAGAATTTTGTCTAGAATACGGAATATCTTAAACTAGGTTTTAAAAACTTTCTGAATCACTAGATCAAAATCCATTATGTTGCTTTTTTGCTCTGTCTGCTGTCTTTAAAATATTTTGTGATGTGATCATATTTATCCTCTTAGTCTTCTAGTTTAAAAAGTAAACATTTTGCTATCCTTGGAGGTTTATTGCTCCATACAAATTTCAGGATTGTTTGGTCAATTTCTCTGAAGAATGTCATGGATATCCTTATAGGGACTGCATTGAATCTGTACAGAGCTCTATAGAGTATTAACATTTTGACAATGTTGATTCTCCCCATCCATTAGAGGGAATATGTTTCCATTTCCTTGTGTCCCCTTTTATCTCTTGGAGCAGTGTCTTTTAGTTTTCTTTTCTTTTTTTTTTAAAATTTTTTGTTATACCACCGTGAAACATATAATTACAAAGTGTTCACAATTGGTTCTTGGTAATACAGTATACCAGCACCCATCCCTCCACCAGTGGCCCATTTCCACCACCAATGTACCCCACCCTCCCGCCCACCCCCATGCTGCCTTAATAGCGGTACCCCAGTTTCCTCTCTTTCTCTCTCTCTGTCTCTGCAACTCTCTCCCTCTTATTTTATACATTGTGGCTAGCCCTGCAGATATTTAGAGTTTATCACTCAAGTCTCTTTGTGTATATTCAATGGTGAGTTTTAATCTGCCATTACCATTTCCCACATTTAGTAAAACACTGGTATTTATTTATGTTGAATTAATGAATGCAGTCATTCTATATCTGTCCTTTTCCTTCTGATTAATTTCACTCAGCATGATAGTCTCCACGTCCATCCATTTGCAGGTAAATTTCATAATTTCATCTTTTCTGACAGCCGCATAGTATTCCATAGTGTAGATGAACCACAGTTTCTTTAGCCAGTCCTCTGTTCTCGGGCATTTAGGTTGTTTCCAGATTCTAGCTATAGTGAATTAGCGCAGAGATGAATAAAGAAGTACAGATAGTGTTACTGCTATGTGTTTTTCGGTCTCTCGGGTATATTCCAAGGAGTGCTATTGCTGGATCAAGTGGGAGCTCAATATCTAGTTTTCAGAGGAATGCCCATATTGTTTGCCAAAAGGCTGGACCAGTCGGCACTCCCACCAACAGTGGATGAGAGTCCCTTTTTTCCCCACATCCATGCCAGCACCGGTTGTTCTTGCTGTTTTGGATGTGTGCCAGTCTCTGTGGTGTAAGATGGTGCCTCATTGTTGTTTTGATTTGCATCTCCCTGATGATTAAAGATGAAGAATACTTTTTCATATGCCTTTTGGCCATTCAAATTTCTTCTTTTTGGAAGCTTCTGTTCATTTCTTCTCCTCATTTTTTGATGGGGTTGGCTGTTTTTTTTCTTGTGGAGTGCTACCAGTGCCTGATATATCCTGTATATTAACCCCTTGTCACCATCTTTCCCACTCTGTGGATTGTCTTTGTATCTTGTCACCGTTTCTTTTGAGGTACAGAAGCTTTTTAGTTTTATATAATCCCATTTGTTTATCTTTGCTTCCATTTGCTTGGTCAGTGGTGTGTCGTCTTTAAAGATACTTTTCGTTTCGATGTTGTAGAGTGTTTCTCCTATATTTTCTTCAATGTACCTTATAGATTCATGTCTGATGTTGAGATCTAGAATCCATTTTGATATGACTTTTGTGCATGGCGTTAGAAGGAGGTCTAAGTTCATTTTTTTACATGTAGCTGCCCAGTTTTCCCAGCACCATTTGTTGAAGAGGCTTTCTTTGCTCCACTTAATATTTTTTGCTCCTTTATCAAATATTAAGTGGTTGTATATTTGAGAATGTGTTTCAGGATACACAGTTCTATTCCATAGGTCTACAGGTCTGTCTCTATACCAATACCACACCGTCTTAATTACAACTGCTCTGTAGTAGAGCTTGAGGTTGGGGAAAGTGAAACCTCCCATCTTCTTTTTCCCAAGGATTGCTTTAGCTATTCATGGAGTTTTATTATTCCATACAAATTTCAGGAGTGTTTGTTCAATTTCTTTGAAGAACATCATGGGTATCTTTATAGGGACCGCACTGAATCTGTATAAAGCTCTAGGGAGTATTACCATTTTGATAATGTTAATCCTTCCGATCCATGAGCAGGGAATATGTCTCCATTTCCTCAGGTCTTCTTTTTATTTCCTGAAGTAACGTTTTGTAGTTTTCTTTGTAGAGATCCTTTACATTCTTTGTCAAACTGATTCCTAGGGATTTGATTTTCTGGGGCGCAATTGTGAATGGGATAGTTTCTTTAATGTCCTTTTTCTTCTCTTTGGCTGTTTGCATATAGGAAGCCATTGACTTTTGGGTATTGATTTTGTACCCTGCTACTCTGCTATAGGAATGTATTATTTCTAAAAGCCTCTTGGTAGAGAGTTTCGGGTTTTCCAGGTATAATATTATGTCATCTGCAAATAGTGATAACTTGGCTTCTTCCCTTCCTATCTGGATGCCCTTAATGTCTTTTTTCTTCCCTGATTGCTATGGCAAGTACTTCCAGAACTATATTGAATAGAAGTGGTGAGAGTGGGCAGCCTTGTCTTGTCCCTGATCTTAAGGGGAAGGCTTTCAGTTTTTCCCCATTGAGAATGATGCTCGCTGTGGGCGGGTTTGTAGTAGATGGCCTTATCTTGAGGAAGATTCCTTCAATTCCCATTTTACGGAGAGCTTTCATCATGAACGGGTGTTGAATCTTGTCAAATGCTTTCTCTGCATCTATTGATATGATCATATGGTTTTTATTTTTCTTTTTTGTTGATATGATGTATTATGTTGATTGACTTGCGGATGTTGAATCATCCTTGCATTCCCGGGATGAATCCCACTTGGTCATGGTGTATAATCTTTTTGATGCTCTTTGGATTCTATTTGCTACTATTTTGTTGAAAATCTTAGCATCTGTATTCATCAGGGAGATTGGTCGGTAGTTTTCCTTTTTTGTGGCATCTTTGTCTGCTTTGGGTATCAGGGTGAAATGTGCCTCGTAAAAGCTATTTGTGAGTGTTTCTGTTTCTTCAATTTGCCGGAAGAGCTTAAAAAGAATTGGAGTAGGTCCTCTTTAAAGGTTTTGTAGAATTCACTGGTGAATCAATCTGGACCTGGGCTTTTGTGTTTGGGGAGACTTTTGATTACCGATTCTATTTCCTCGATGGAAATAGGTTTGTTGAGGTATTCCAAATCTTCTTGTTGCAGACTTGGGAAGCTATAAGGAATTCAGGAATTTGTCCATTTCTTCTAGGTTCTCTTGTTTTGTGGCTTACAGGCTCTCATAGTAATCTCTGATGATCTTTTGAATTTCTGTGGTTTCTGTTGTGATGTCCCCGTTTTCATTTCTGATTCTATTTATTTGGGTTCTCTCTTTTCCTTTTCTCACAAGTCTTGCAAGTGGTTTGTCAATCTTGTTTATTTTTTCAAAGAACCAGCTTTTGGTTTCGTTGATCTTCTGGATTGTTTTTTGACATTCCATCTCATTGATTTCTGCTCTAAGTTTTATTATTTCTTTCTTTCTGCTTGGGTTGGGTTCCTTTTGTTGATCACTCTCTAAGATCTTAAGTTGTGAAGTCAGACTGTTTATGATGGCCTTTTCTTCTTTTCTGATGAATGCTTGATGAGCTATGAACTTGCCTTTTTAACACTGCTTTCGCTGTATCCCACAAGTTCTGGTAATTCGTGTCTTCAGTCTCATTTGTTTCCAGGAATCTATGGATTTCATCTTTGATTTCTTTTATGACTTGCTGGTTGTTCAGCAGTGAGCTGCTTAGTTTCCAGGTACTTGGTATTGGTCTCCGTTTTTGTGTACAATTAACTTCTATTTTCAGTGCCTCATGGTCTGAAAAAATAGTTGGCACAATTTCTATCTTCTTGATTTTATGGAGGTATGATTTATGGCTCAGCATGTGATCTATTTTGGAGTATGTTCCATGGGCACTGGAGAAGAAAGTGTATTCAACTTTTTGGGGATGAAATGCCCTGTATATGTCTACCAGCCCTCTTTCTTCCATCTCTTCTTTTAGGGCCAGTATTTCCTTGGTAAGTTTCAATCTTGTTGATCTATCCAGGGTTGATAGAGCAATGTTGAAATCTCCAACTACAATTGTTTTGCTGTCAATGTCTTTTTTGAAGTCTATTAGTAGTTATTTTAGGTATTTTGCTGGCCCCTCGTTGGGTGCATATATGTATAATAGTGTGATTTCTTCCTGATATATGCATCCCTTGACTATTAAGAAGTGACCTTCACTGTCCCTTCTGACCTTCTTCAGCCTGAAGTCTATGTTGTCAGATACCAGCATGGCTACCCCAGCCTTTTTGGATGGGTTGTTTGAATGAAGGATTGTTTTCCAGCCTTTTATTTTGAGCCTGTCTTTGCTTCGATTGTTCAGGTGTGTTTCTTGAAGGCAGCAGAATGTCAATTAATTTTTTTTTATCCTTTGTGCCACTCTGTGTCTCTTAACTGGTGCATTTAGACCATTGACATTGAGAGAGATTATTGTCATGGGATTTTGTGCCATCTTTCTGAATAGGTTCGTTGTTCTTTTGGGTTAGGTCTATGTTGCAGGACTTCCAAGGGGCCGCTGCATCTGCATTGCCCGCCTGCAAGTCACTTCGTAGATAAGTCGGTAGTCTAAATGTGGCAGTTTATCTGACCAGGTATGCTGTACTAGCTGGTATAAATATTCTCCCATGCTACCTCAATCATTGTGGGACTAGCTAGATCTTACCAGCATATTAGCCTGGCCATGTAGGACCCCTAAGTAATTAGACCAGAGAGAAATGCTGTTTGCTTCCAAGCAAACAAGCATGGCTCCCTGATATACTCAAAGGCAACTTAAATACAAAACTATAATGAAGTAGAAGAGACTTGTGAAGGCTTGAGAGAAATATTTAACTGGCATTAGTATTAGTCTTTGGTACAGAGACATGCCATCTCAGAAACCCCCTTCTCTACCCTATAAAGGCATTTCCAGGCAGATCTTGGCTCAAAACATTAGCATACTAAAGGGCCTAGGTGAGGTGCAGGGAGGGATTACCTAAGGGCATTTGACTGTCCCTGCTTTACATAACAGTGGGAGGAAGGTCTGAGTTGCAGGAGGTATAAACCTAGCCTGTTTCCTCTCTCACGGCTTTTCCGTTTTGGGTTCTCTCTTTGTGGAGTGCTCATTCTTCTTGGGAATCTTGTTTTCTTCTCCTTTTTACAAGGCCTTTACACGTGGTGGTCGCCATCTTTGCCTACACATGGCTGGGGTTCTAGCCTGGAATCCTAAGCACCGGGCTTTTCCTTTTTGCTGATTTGTATGCCTGAACCTGTTGATAGGTAAACCCTTTTAAAACTGCATCAGATTCCTGAGTTTTCATCCATTCCTCGCCAGCTTCGGAGGTAGAAGGGAACCCACTTCCCAGCACTGTCTGGGACCCCGGAGGAGCTCCCGACATGTCTCATCTTATAGTAGATTTTTCCGTCCTTTTAAGGTTGGCTTTGATTTTACAAAGTTCCTAAGCTGTTGTTTATCCAAGAAGTTGTATATCTGTCCTTCAAATCTGAGTGAGAGTTTAGCTGGATAAAGAATTCTTGCTGAGGCATTCATTTCATTAAGTTTTTTTTTTACTATATCTCACCATTGCCTTCGGGCTTGGAGGGTGTCTTCTGAGAAGTCTGCTGAAAGTCGAATGGATGCTCCTTTGTATACAATTTCCTTCTTTGATCTTGCTGCCTGAAGAATTCTGTCTCTGTCTATGGCATCCATTACTTTGACTAGGATGTGTCTTGGGGGTCTTTCTATTGGGGTCTCTTCTTGCTGGTACACGTCGGGCTTCTTGGATCTGGATGCTTTCATCCTTTAACTTCGGGAACTTTTCAACCAGGATGTTTTTAACTGTTTTAATTTCCTTGGGGTTACTTTCCTGTCCCTCTGGGACTCCGATGATTCTTATGTTGTTCCGCCTGGCTTCATCCCGTTGTTCTCAGTTCCATTGCTGATCCATTTTCTGGTCTTTTTCCATCTTATGTAGATCTCTGAGTACTTTCTGCAGCTCATCTTCAATCTCACTGATTCTCTCTTCCGCTGCTGTCATCCTACTGTTGAGAGCACCGTTGTGTTTTTTCATTTCGTCTACTGAGTTTTTAAGTGATGATATTTCTATTTGCATGGTTCTCATTTCTGCTCTCATTTCCTCCCGTAGTTTATTGACTGCCCTTTCAACTGCTTTGTTTATGTTCTCCTGTATTTTATTGGACATCTGCTCCATTTTTTCGTTGAGCTCCTTAAACATCCTACCAATTTCTTCTCTCATTTCATTGTCAGAGAGATCATGCACATCTATATTCTTTTTTGAGTCTTCAGGGTCGATTCCTTCATCTGTTCATCGAGCTGGGGATCTGCATTGTTTCCTCATGGTGTTGTGGTGTTCAGGGATAGATTCCTCTGGTGTATTGTTTCTTTTTTCTTGAGGGTATTACCTTCCCTTGGTGTTGAATTTCCTAGTTTTTCTATTAATAAGTGGCCATGTTAGCGGCCGCCTGCCCGGCCAGCTGCACACCCAAGGGAGGTTACCTGAGGTGGGGTTAGGCCGGTTTGAGAGTTCAAAATGACCGTTTACTTCCGGTTCCGCTCGAACTTCTGGGGGTTGTAGTTCCACCTTCTGCTTGTAGTTTTCTTTGTACAGGTCCTTTACACACTTGGTTAAGTTGATTTTTAGGTATTTGCTTTTCTGTTGCACAATTGTGAATGGAATGTTTCCTTAATATCCCTTTCTTCTTTTCATTATTTGTATATAGGAAAGCCACCAACTTTTGGTGTTGATTTTGTATCCTGCCACTCTACTATATGTGTCTATTGTTTCTAGGAGTTTTTGGTAGAGAGTTTAGGGTTCTTTAGGTATAATAACATGTCATATGCGAATAAAAATTGCTTGACTTCTTTCTTGCCTATCTGGATGCCCTTGATGTCCTTTTCTTCTGTGATTGCTGTGGCGAGAACTTCCAGTACTATATTGAATAAAAGAGGAGAGACAGGGCAACTTTGTCTTTTCCCTGATATCAGGGGAAAGCTTTTAATTTCCCCCCATTTAGAATGATGTTTGCTGTGGGCTTTTCTGTGGTTTCGGTTGTGATGTCACCATTTTTATTTCTGATTTTGTTTATTTGGGTTCTCTCGTTCCCTTTCCTTACAAGTCTTTCCAATGGTTTGGTCAATCTTGTTTATTTTTTTCAAAGAACCAGATGGCTGTAAATATCTTGAGGAAAGTCCCTTCAATACCCATTTTCTTGAGGGTTTTAATCATGAACGGGTGCTGAATCTTGTCAAATGTTTTCTCTGTGTCTGTTGATAGGATCATATGGCTTTTATTTTTTCTCTTATTGATATGATGTATTATGTTGATTGACTTGCGAATCTGAACCATTCTTGCATTCCCGGGATGAATCCTTCTTGGTCATGATGTATAATCTTCTTGATGAGTCTTTGGATTCCGTTTGCTAGTATTTTGTTGAAGATCTTAGCATCCGTGTTCATCAAGTATATTGGTCTGTAGTTTTCTTTCTTTGTGTTGTCTCTCCCTGCTTTGGGTATCAGGGTGATATGTGCCTCATAGAAGCTGTTTGGGAGTGTTTCTGTTTTTTTCTATTTCCTGGAAGAGCTTGAAAAGGACTGGCATTAGGTCCTCCTTAAAGGTTTGGTAGTGTTCACTAGTGAATCAGTCTGGACCTGGGCTTTTGTGTTTGGGCAGACTTTTAATTACTATTTCAATTTCCTCAATGGTGATAGGCTTATTCAGGTTTTGCAGGTCTTCTTGTTTCAGCCGTGGGAGGTTATAGGACTTCAGGAATTTATCCATTTCTTCTAGATTCTTGAGTTTCACAGCATACAGGCTCTCAAAGTAATCTCTGGTGATTTTTTGGATTTCTGTGGTTTCGTTGTGATGTCACCATTTTTATTTCTGATTCTGTTTATTTGGGTTCTCTCTTTCCCTTTCCTTACAAGTCTTGCCAATGGTTTGTCAATCTTGTTTATTTTTTTCAAAGAACCAGCTCTTGGTTTTATTAATCATTTTGGATTGTTTTTATGCTTTCCAACTCATTGATTTTCTAAGTTTTATTTCCTTTCTTCTGCCTGGGTTGGGATCCTTTTGTTAGTATTTTTCTAATGTCTTCAGCTCTGTAGTTAGGTTATTTATGTGGGCCCTTTCTTGTTTCCTGATGAATGCTTGCAGAGCTATAAACTTCCCTCTTAACACGGAAAAGCAATCCTCGAGAAAAAGAAGATGGGAGGCATCACCTTTCCCAACTTCAAACTGTACTACAAGGTAGTAGTAATTAAAACAGTGTGGTATTGGAATAAAAACAAACCTGTAGATCTATGGAATAGAATTGAGTATCCTGACACACATGATCATTTAATCTTTGATAAAGGTGCAAAGAGTCCAAATTGGAATAAGAAAAGCCTCTTCAACAAGTGGTGTTGGGAAAACTGGGCAGCGACATGTAAAAAAGTGAATTTGAACTGGTGTCTAACACTTTGCATAAAAATCAGATCAAAACGGATTAAAGATCTCAATATCAGACCTGAATCCATAAAGTACATTGAAAAAAATATAGGAAAAACCCTCCACGACACTGAACCTAAAGGCATCTTCAAAGGTGAAACATCACTAACAAAGCAACTAGAAAAAAAAGATAAACATATGGGACTACATGAAACTAAAAAGCTTCTGCACCTCAAAAGAAACAGTGACTAAGATACAAAGGCAGTCCACTGAATGGGAAAGAATATTCACCCAATACCCATATGATAGTGGGTTTATATCCATGATATATTAGGCACTGGTAGAACTTTACAAGAAGAAAACAAACAACCCCATCAAAAAATGGGGAGAAGAAATGAACAGAAACTTCAACAAGGAAAAATTCGAATGGCAATAAAAACATATGAAAAAATGCTCATCATCACTAATCATCAGAGAGATGCAAATCAAAACAACAATGAGATATCATTTTATACCACAGAGACTGGCACATATTCAAAAGAGCAAGAACAACAAGTGCTGGCGTTGATGTGGGGAAAAAAGGAGACACTCATCCATTGTTGGTGGGAATGCCGGCTGGTACAGCCTTTCTGGAAAACAATATGGACATTCCTCCAAAGACTAGAAATTGAGCTCACATTTGACCCAGCCATACCACTCCTGGGAATTCTGGAAAACAATATGGATATTCCTCCAAAGACTAGAAATTGAACTCACATTTGACCCAGCCATACAACTCCTGGGAATATACTCTAGGAACCCAAAAATACGCAGCGGAAAAAACCATCCACTCTTTTTATGTTCATAGCAGCATTATTCACAATAGCCAGAAAATGGAAACAACCAGAGTGCCCTAGAATTGATGACTGGATAAAGAAGCTTTGATACATCTACACAGAAGCCTCTGGTTTATAGAAAGTACTTCTTGAAGGAGATATATTCATTTAGAACACTAAAAGGGACTTCTATGGCTTCTAACAGGGTGATTAAGAATAGCCAACTATCCTGTGATTAAGCATGTGGAAAAATAAGACTTCATTTGTCAATTATGTGGTTGAGCAAAATGGTAAAACATAGACTATGTGAGTCAATGGCTGAGTTTGAATATGTAATTCCTTTTTCATAATCCTAGAAAACTTGCTCAAAGTTATTTGCCTTGGTTTTTCTCCTGAAAAGTAAGGTAATAATAATTTATTTTCTCATAGTGTTGCTTACTCATGCTAATGTTTATTTCAACATTATTCATGATAGCTAAAATATGGAGCAATGAAAGGGACTCAACAGATAACTGAATAAAGATGCTGTACATTACAATAATGTACTACTGTTCCATTATTTAAATACTCCATAAGTGAAATGTGTAAAATATGACCTTTCGCTATTGACAGCAAAATTGAAGGAGTTTAAGTGAATCATATAAAGCAAAAAAATCTGAAGGAAAAAGTCAAGTAGTAAATCCCTATATTTCCAGTTTAAGAATACACAAGAGTAGTACGAAAAGAAACACAAAGCAGTGAAAAATCACTTAAAAAACTAACAGAAGAGGAACATAAGTAGAGAGTTATAAACCTTTTTTCACCATGTATGGTGATAGGGGATCATTATACTTAATGTCGGAGTCATTTTATAAATTAATTACTTTTTAAAAAATTGATCACCACTATATATATACCTTTCTATATACACCACTATATACAACCTTTACAAGATTGTTCATGTTGGAGTTTCAGTCATAAAATGTTCCAATACAAATCCTTATGCATTTCACACCACCAATGTCCCTAGTTTCCCTCCTGCCACCTTTTCCACCTGCCCTCCAAGCCTAAATTTATGGCAGACAACTCTGTCTCTCTCTCTCTCTCTCTCTCACTGTCTCTCTCTTTTTCTCCTTCCCTGGTCTCTCCTTCTGGCAATTATGGTGGGTATGCACTATAGGTACTGGTTATCATGCATAGCCTTCTATGTAATTTCAGCACTTACCATGGATGGAAATGTGCCACAAGTGGAATGGAGGTCAGAGGACAGTTAGGATAGAGAAGGGACCAGTAAGAAAATATTTGAAAAAAATTAATTAATGTTAATGAATCTTTTAAAATTGACTCTATCTATCCATCCATCCATCCATCCATCCACCCATCCATCCATCCATCCATCTACCCATCCATCCATCCATCTACCCATCCACCCATCCACCAATCCACCCATCCACCCATCCACCCACCCATCCATCCACCCACCCACCCATCCATCCATCCATCCATCCATCCATCCATCCATCCATCCATCCATCTATCTATTTATCTACCTATCTGTCTACCTATATATCTATATCTGTCTATCTATCTATCTATCTATCTATCTATCTATCTATCTATCTATCTATCTATATCTGTCTGTCTATCTATCTACCTATCTATCTATCTCTCTATCTATCTATCTCTATCTATCTATCTATCTATCTATCTATCTCTATCTCTCTATCTCTATTTCTCTCTATCTATCTATCTATCTACATATCTCTCTATCTCTATCTCTATTTCTCTCTATCTATCTATCTATCTATCTATCTATCTATCTATCTATCTATCTATCTATCCTATCTATCTATCTATCTATCTATATCTATCTATCTATCTATCTATCTATCTATCTATCTATCTATCTATCTATCTATCTATCTATCTATCTATCTATCTATCTATCTATCTATCTATCTATCTACTATCCATCTATCTATCTATCTATCTATCTATCTATAATCATCTATCCGTATCTGTCTATCTGTCTATCTGTCTATCTGTCTATCTATCTATCTAATTATCATCTATCATCTCTCTCTATCATCAACTATCATCTGCATACACATATATTAAGATACACAATTCTACTCTCCATGTTTGCTCTTACATACAGTCAAACACGATCTGAAATAAGTATATAAAATGAAATGCTTTGATGAAATTTTTACCTATGTTTTATTATAATATATTATAACAATTATGTAATTTATTACTTAGATGCACATTACTTACTGTTAATAAATTAAACTTTATATATGTGTACATGTATGAGAGAGTCTGTGAATTTAGGCAGCTCTGGAATAAACATATCTTCTATGAATTAGAAGAATTTACTGTTACCTGGCAGGGCGATACCATGATCATGAAGGTGGTTTTCCTAGAGCAAGGCTTATCCATTGTACTCTGGATATGGTGACCTTTGCAATTTCCTCAAATGTAGGTAACTCAACTGCATAATTTGTAGTGAGGGACTGTGTTCATACAAGAATTTAAATAAATTAAAAAAGTAAAAAACTTAACTGTATTTTTTTAAATGAATGAAATGAGCAGAAAAGCATAGGCTTGCATATTTCCCTAATAGTATTATGAAGGCAATGATTCTAGTTTATCTCACTGCAGACTAGAATTATTATTTTATAACTTGAAGTATTAGATTAGAAAAATATCCCCATCATTTTTTAGCTTTTTTGGGAAACTCCCTCACTGTCTCCCCTAACCATCTTTTCTTGGTAGTCTCAGTTCTGTAAGCCGGGACAGAAGATTCTCCATCATTTGATACCTTTGATTCTCTTCTCTTTTCCTCTATAGACTACAGATGAGTGAGGTAATCTCATTTTGTCCTTCATCCTCTAATTTTGTTTGTTTAATGTGACACCTTCCAGTGCATCCAAGTTGCATTTAACTACATGATTTCAATTTTTCCTACAGCTGCATAGCAATCCATTGTTTATATATACCACAAATTCTTGATCCACTTATCTCTCATTAGATATTTGTCCTTTCCATGTCCTGACTCAGTGCTGCAATGAACATAGATGTGCATATACCCTTCCTAATCAATGAATTTATGTTGTTTAGGACATACAAATTAGTGAAAATTCCTGGTCATAAACAAGTACTGTATCACTGTCTTCCCGTTCATCATCAATTTGCTCGAGCGGGCACCAGTAACATCTCCATATGACCTGTCTCATGCAAGTAGAGCCCAAGGGCACCTGCTTGCTCCAGGAACATAAAGAGCCTCAAACCATTCCATCAGGTCATGGGAATGAGGTCTATAATTGTTACTGATATCTGGCATATCAAATACGACACGGGTAGCTTGCCAGGCTCTGCCGTATGCGGGTAGCATACTCCTGTAGTCATCTCAAAATCCAACATTTACTGATGAACCACGTGGCCAAAATCGGCCGCACGAGGTGGGCTGTAATAGGCTGGTCTGCTGGGTGGAGGTCTAACGAGGGGAAAGTCCGGATGTGGAAAATGGAGGCCCTCATGGAGTGGGGGTGGGAGGGTCATCTGGCTTGTTGCAAGGCTCTGATGTGGTGGCGGGCCAGGGCTAGAACCCGCCATCCCTCCCGAGCGCCTTGTGAGCGGCTGGGCACAGGGAGAGTCAGTAGCAGCTCTGCCCCATGTCTGTGAGTCTCTTTTAGATTCATAACTGATCATTTCCTAACTCTGGGACATAACCTTAGAGAATGAAATATATTTATATTTAAAGAAATGTCAGGTAAGACACACACTGCCATTGCATCCTCAGCTCATCCACAGGCTCCATCCCAATAGCCAAGCAAAGTCTCTCTTGGGCATTCCCACTGAGAGAGATCAATACCACCCTGGAACTCCTACGACTAAGGAATATAAACCACTGACTTAACACTTACCATACTGCATGCACGGCTAGAGATGTTTTCATGCACTTAGTGACAAGTACTATATTTTAATTTTTTGAAAATTACCCAACTGTTTTCCATAGATGTTGACATCATTTCCAGCAACAGTGAATGATGATTTTATTTTAACCACATCCTTCCGACTTTTGTTTTGTGTGCCATTCTCTTTGACGTGAGATGATATTTTATAATCTTGCATTATCCTGATAAGTGACAGTCAATGTTTTTTCCTATGCCTAGTGGTCACCTGTATGTCCTGTTTTATCTGTTTACTTCCTTTCTTTCCCTTTTTTTAAATGAAATTGTGAAGCATTTTGTTACTGAGCTTTATGAGCTGTAGGAGATATATTTGCATGCACTTATATATATAACTCTTTTGAAATAAGAGTAGCTAAACAAGATTCAGAGAGTCAATTCTTATAAAAAAGAGCTATCTCAACAGTTCCTCTAGCATTTTGATATAAATGAAATTACTTTTGAACCCAAATTTACTAACATTGTAAGAGAAGAGATTCAGAAAGGTGTGTGTGTGTGTGTGTGTGTGTTTGTGCATGTTGTATGCATGTGTGTGTGTTTTAATATGTTCATGAGAAATGGCTATACATTTCTTTCCATAGTATTAAAGTCTTCAGATTATTTTTAGGGAACAACTATTTACTACACATGGATTCCGCTTGTCACTTATGAGCTCTCAATGTCTTAAATACATAAAAGAATACATAAAATGTAAAAGAAAGCATTATTTTTTCTCATTAAAGCTCTTGGCATCCCAAAGTACTAAAAAAGATGTGTTAAAAAAAGTTAAAAAAAAGAAAGTAAATTATTAAAGTAATTGTAAATGGTTCTGAATTCCCTTATAAATCATTTTTAATAAGCTTTCGTTAGGTTTTCTATTGTTTCTTATTGGTAAAAAATGAAAAAGCAGACCAGTGGAATTTTAAGTATGCCATACTCAAATCAGTACACCTAGATACTTTAATCCAAGAACCATTTTGCAATGATTTATTATAGAAGGATGAAATTTGCTATTGAAAAACCACTTTCAAGAAATTTTTTAAATTGTAATGTTTTAGACCCATATCCACAATCTCAATTTTATTTTTCCCAGTACTAAATTAACTAGAACATTAAAAAATAATAATTAAACACTAATGACAGGGTGAGGAGCTGTCTCAAAGACCAAGCACATGTTTTGTATGTGAAATATCCCAATTTGATCCCCTGTACTAGCTGCTCTCCTGAACACAACCAGAAATGACTCCCAAGCACTGAATAAGCCTCCAAGCTCTGCAGTTTATGATGACCTCTGTGGATAGCAAGAACAAAAGAATGCAACAACACAAGCCAGCAAGCAAACAAGAAATAATTGATGCAATGTTAGCTGTGTCCTTTAAAACCTTTTTCAGTGAGGAAAGAAGGAAAGGAAAGGAGACAGAAATAGAAAAAGGGAGACGAAATGGAGGGGGAAAATACCAAAACGATTAAGAGAAAAAAGAAGAAATTAAGTCATAGAGAAAACTGTAGGAAGGACTCAAGGGAGGGGATCCAGGAGTTTCACAGAAGGAAGGATAAGACTTTTCCTTGTAGGGAGGGATCTTAAAAAAAGATTTTTCCTTTTAATATTTCTCCCATCTGTAAGTCTACATCATATTATATATTATGCATCATGTTTATATATCTACACACACACACACACACACACACAACAATATATATATTATATATATATATATATATATATAATTAGATACAGTTAAAAACCTGTGTAACATTTCATTACTTTTAAGTGGAATTAGGAAAAATAGGAAAATGCATTGAATGAATACATATAACCCAAATTCTACAGCAGTACATGCAATGTAAGACATTAGCCAGCATGTAGTTCATAAAACTTAATGCTTGGTATTGGAATTTGACTGGATACAATAACAAATAAACAGCTCATATAGTGTTTTTTCACTAGGGTCAGTTTTGCACCCTCCCTACAGGGGCTCTGTAGTGTGGATTTTAAAGGACATTTGGCAGTTTATATTTTAGTGAGGAGGTGCTATTGACATCTAATAGTGCTAGCCTGAGATATCACTACACAGTCTAAAGTGCCCAGGGCAGTTTCCCAGGGTTTTCTTGCTCAAAGTGTTAATGGTTTTATGTTGTCAAATAACTTTTTTAAAAACAAAACCCAAAAAAATAAACTTCTGATTGGTCTTTGAGCGAAATTAGCCAAAAGGAGAGAGACAGATACAGAATGACTGCATTTATTTGCATGGTATAAATATATATGTACATATTATGATACCAATATCCAAGGTCAAGTGAAACATATATCAGGAGGTCTTGTCAAAGGTGGAAATTATCACAAACGTGTGGGAGTCAGAGGTTAGGTAAGACAGAAAATGGAACAGTGTGCTAATAATTGTCGAGGGTACTAATGCCAACCTAGAACTGAGCATTAAATAGAGGCAAAAGGATACACATGACAACCTCTTAATGTATGTTCTGTAATCCATAGTCTGGAAGGGAAGGAAAAGAGAAAGAGAGAGAAAGGGAAAGAAATAAAGAACCTGCCATGGAGGTGGGCTGGGGAAGGGGGAGGGAACCGGGGGCGTTGGTGGTGGGAGATGGGCACTGGTGGAGGGACGGGTGCTGGAACACTGTATGAGCAAAACCCAAATATGAACTTTTTAATTGTATATCTTTTTATTTGTATATCTCACGGTGGTATAATAAAATACTTAAAAAAATGCTCTGTCCAGGACACTATTATAGCACATTTTTAAGTGCATTGGGTGCATATGGTTAATGATAGCTACAGATAAACTTATGGAGCTGAGAGTTATCAGATATGATTTGGGGATCCAATCATTTTCAATTAATAACTAAGCTATTCATTTTCAAGAAATAACTTAAGAAGCTTAATTGTGCTAAATTTTTTAATCAGAAAATTAAAATAATAAACAGTGAATCAAATACTTAGAAATACTAAAGCAATGGTTTTAACTTGGGGTCTTCACATGACAATTGAAAATTTATTATGTCACTTTTGATTATTAGTGTAATTGTCAACAATCTGAAAGCATAAAATTAAGCTTATGTTAAGAAGTTTCCGGTCTTCCATGGATCTTCAGCCACTGACGTTAAACAATTTAAGTATGTTTCTTCTCATCAGCATCATAGAACCTGTCATTATCTGATTACTTTCTATTTCTTCACATAATATTATAAATGGCACATTTCTTGCTTACTCTGTACTTCAATTACTAAGTGAAAATGATCACTATTTTCCTTTCATTGAACAGTTAGAAAGATAATGTTAACTTATTATCTAGAAATGGAAATATTGCTGAAAAGAGTAAAGAAGATCAGTTAAATGGAAGGTGATTGTGTGTAATTAATTATTATTTAAAATATAGAATATTAAATGCCCTCAAAGATTATAGGTCATTTTTTTGCTTTGTTTTATAATAAATCATAATAACTTCATAAACAATGAATAGACACATTAATGAGCAGTCACTCCAAATTAGCACACAAGTGAATGTTGAAACTGTTGAAATATGCTAAATGGTTAGCAGATAATATGCATGTTAATCCCTTACAATCCCTTCACTGAACATAAATTTCATCACTCAAAAGAAATCTAAAAACAAAGAAAAGGTATCATGGTGTCTATCATTATTTTAGAATACTGAGGTTTATCAATATGTATGAAAAAAGAAAATTTTATCAATATTTTCTTATTAATGGTAACATGATCCAAAATATGGAAATAATTGCTGTAAACTTCTTATTTTCTTTTCCTGTCTATAGTCATCTCTATATGTTTTGTTATCTCTATCTATGTGATTAGAGTTATATAAAGATAAGAAGAAATATTTCATTTAGAAAATAAAGGAAAATATTGTTTGATCACATAACCCTCTGTGTGTACATCTCCTTTAAATTTTAGAAAGCAAATATATAAATATCTTTTGTTTCTTATAAATCAATTCATTCTGCTATGGGGAAGGGTGAGCTGAAAAACATAAAGCTAGAGGCATTTTATAAACTCTTTCTACTCTGAAATGAGAAACAAATGCATTATATTTATCTCCTAAATCAGTGTTTCAAGCAATACAGCCATGGTTTTTAAACTGGAATAAATAGAGAAAGTATGTAGTAAGGGAGTTAGTAGAAAGAAAGTAGTAGGCTATATATGGTTGCTCGAAGCATTGTATTAAGGTGTACAGACTTTGGGCGATAGGAAATTGCATTAAAAATTAACTAGAAACAACAATAGGCAAAGTAAGTTTAGAAATTATAAACATGGGGGAAGTGTGTCACCGAGTAGCAAAGATTGGGCAAATAAAACTGAAGAGTGGCGTAGACAGAATAATAAGAATATAATGTTGAGAATATGCATTGTCTTTTTATTTATAAATATTATTTTTCAAGGAACTTAATTATGAATGTTAGGATGGAATAGTCAACTACAGATGGATGCTAGATTTAAACTAGTGTGCATGATATTGGATAGTGCTCTGAAGGAGGATCAGTAGATCTTTTTGCACCCATTCAATATAATCAATATACACAAATAATCTTTGTCTTGGTCTGTTTTCTGAAATGTTCTGATGCTAAAATTGGTCCAAGGTGAAAAAAAATCCCTTCCAGTCACCTACCCAAAACATCATCAGGGAAAAATGGAGACCTTTAAAGGAAGATAATCAAAAGGGAAACCAGTGTTTATTAATGGAAGAAGGTGCAAGGAAGGTTTGGTACAGAAAAGAATATCTGTAATACAAATATTAGTGTTGTATAAAACACAAAGTAGAATAAAGATAAGTTGGCAGAGGAAGTACGAGGTGAAACACTTTGGAAAACCCAAGTGGCAGAGACCACTTTAATAAACAACTTTCTCAACAGGTTGCTCCCTTGAACACATGTATGCACCTGAGAAATGGCCTAATATCTATGAGGTGTCACTCTAATGCACTTTTGAAGTTGAGTCTTAATATAGAACCAAACTCTGTTCTGTCAAAACAAAAAATTACAGATTGGTTAACATTAGGGTAAATTAGAGCTAAAGAATAAACATGGAATTAATCAGCTCACCTAGATATTTGTAGGAATGGAGAGATACAGTATGAGTGAAATAACTTTGATCCACTTGGTTTCTACATGTTATTGTTGAATGAACAATACTTCTGAAAGTTCTTTAGTGCTTTCAAGCTGCTTGGGAGCATATGGTGCTATGAGATAGTGTATCACTGTATCACTGTCTTCCTGTTCATCATCAATTTGCTCGAGCGGGCACCAGTAACATCTCCATATGTCCTGTCTCATGCTAGTAGAGCCCAAGGGCATCTGCTTGCTCCAGGAACATAAACCGCCTCAAACCATTCCATCAGGTCATGGGAATGAGATAGTGTAGAGATCAAAACCTATTTTTATTTTTATGAGTTCAATGCTAACTAGAGATGCAAGTGCTATTTTAAAATTAACTTCAGTAATTGGGCTCCGATTCCCTATCCTAAATATTCTGTTTTTATTTCTAACTTAAGCTAAAATTAAACTTCTGTGTATCCTACTCTTTATATATGGTCCTACCATTTCACAGGAGAAAACATATAAATTGGTAGGTTCAACATCTTTAAAATACAAAGCAACATATGATCTTTTGTCAGTGTCAGTACTGATTACAATAGACTGTAGATTATTGCTTCACCCATGACACTATGATTTTAATCGCCTGACTTACCTTTATAGTCAAGTGGGAGTGTTCCCTGATGACTTAGAGCCTTTAAACCCGAAGATAACAAAATGCTGGCTGTGAAGCACATACAAATTTTAAGCAGAGAGCAAAATCAAATTGCCTGTTACACAGTTTGTTTTCATCTAATACAAGATAGAGTAAAATAGAAAGAAAACAAAAACGTGGAGTATTCCAGGGAATAGAAGGAAATAAGTCAACAGGCAATAATATGAAAAATCTCTCTCTGTATCCCAGTAATTGATAGAGCAGAAGCATAGCTCAAGTAGTACAAAATAATATAGCACAAAAGAGGTTGTTTCTTTGGATAAGAGCTATACACTGATCATTCTCTTCACCCTTTTATCTTCAGTCTAGGAGCAAGTTTTCCAATATGACTTCTTTCTGAATTGTCTATTTCTTAAACCATCTTAGAACTGAAACAATATGTGCCTTGCAATTGATAATTTGTCTTTGATGCTATTCAACTATACTTCCCAGATTATTTTCATTCATAAGAATATCAATTGTTTATAATACTTTGATGTGTGCAACATCCCCTGCCCTGAGCTTCTGGTTGGGAGATTTAACAAATTCAACTAATTCTTCCCATGATGCATTCAACACCTGCAAATATTTTCTTATAATTTCATCATATTGACACATTATTACTGAAATCATTTCATTTATGTGATAAAACACGTATCTTTATTTTCTATTAACCAAACCCTGGATAATTAATAGGTATTTTGTGTTAGCCAAAAATTTTAGTACATAGCCATGTAGACTCACAGACATGGGGCAGAGCTGCTACTTGCTCTCCTTGTGCCCAGCCTCTCAGGAGGCACCCAGGAGGGATGGCGAGTTCTAGCCCTGGCCTGCCACCCCAGCAGAGCCTTGCAACAAGCCAGATGACCCTCCACTCCATGAGGGCCTCCATTTTCCACATCCGGACTTTGCTCTCGTCAGAACTTCACCCAGCAGACCAGCCTATCACAGCCCGGCTCTCAAGCAGCCGTGTGGTTCATCAATAAATGCTGGACTTAGAGATGACTACAAGAGTATGCTACCTGCACGGCAGAGCCTGGCAAGCTACCCATGTGGTATTTGATATGCCAAATACCAGTAACAATTATAGACCTCATTCCAGAATGGATTGAGGCTCTTTATGTTCCTGGAGCAAGCAGATGCCCTTGGGCTCTACTAGCATGAGACACGACATATGGAGATGTTACTGGGACCCGCTCGAGCAAATTGATGATGAACGGGAAGACAGTGATACAGTGATACAGCCATGTTACTTTCCTCAGAATATAAAAATCATTATTTATTTGCAGGGATTTTTTGAATTTAAATTGTTCATCTTCTGGGTGAAGTAACATGTTTTGTGTCACACACAGTACAAACCAGGGGGCTATTTCTAGCTCTGTTTAGCAGTGACACTGGACAGTGTTCTGGAGACCATGCAAGTTGTTAGGATTTGAGCTAGGGACAGGGATGAAAGAAAATTACCTTAAATCCTGGGATTTTTTTTTCTTTTGTTTTGTGTGGTTTGTTCTTATGCATACCCAACTACTGTGCTCAGTGCTAACTCCAAACGCTGTGTTCAGCGATCATTCCTGGTGTTGTTTGGGGGACCGTACAGGGTGTCAGTGATCAAACTTCAGCTGTGCAGAAGGCAAGTGCCTTATACATTGTACTATCACTCTGGCCCAAATCACAATTCTATCTCTCCACCTCCTTACACAGTTTTGTAATGAAGAAAAATATCAGATGTTATCTACCATATCATATTCACTCTGGTGAGTCATAAAGTAGTTAATGCAATGTCAATATAGAGGGATGATCTAAGTTCTTTGGTAAATACTATTTGCTGGAATCAGAGTGATAATAGGAGCATATAAGATCACCAGGTTCATTACTACATATGCTTCCCTGAGCACTACAGGCGTGAGCTCTGAGTGCAGAGGAAAGTGTAAGCACCCTTGAGCAACAACAGGTGTGGCCCCAAATCAAAAATAAATAAAAAAATAACTGAGAAATTTCAAACAAAAATACACAAATGTTTAAAATTAGCTTTTTAAATTAAAGTATATTCATTTGAGTCCATAAGTTTGAATACTTTTAAATGTTCAACTTTGTATTGTTATTGCAAAACACATTTAATTA
Source organism: Cryptotis parvus (assembly GCA_021461705.1). Classification (NCBI taxonomy): domain Eukaryota; kingdom Metazoa; phylum Chordata; class Mammalia; order Eulipotyphla; family Soricidae; genus Cryptotis; species Cryptotis parvus. Next base: position 90,080 of record JAJIBD010039327.1, on the reverse strand, counting down.
CAGAATTTGAAAAACATATTAAAAATACTTTCTTAATGAAAATATGCTGATACATGCCTCAAAATTGCTTTAACAACAACAAAAAATACCCCAAAAATACTCTTACCTTAACCAAACTCAAAACTTCTATGTTAAGATTTCTTCTTCTTTTTTCTTTAAACTAACGTTTTATGATATGGATGTTGATTTCTGATTATGGTATCTATAAAGTATTTTAAGTTCCCTGAGGACTTAAGCTCATTGATATCTTTTACAGTGTTTTACTTTGTGATCTGGATAGGAGATTTTACAGTCATAGGAATAAAACAACTAACAATTAAAATAATCAAACCCATATAATTCAAGGGTGATTATTAGTAATTTTAGTGAACAAAACTATAAATCCCTTTGTCTTTGTAAAACAAATGCATGCTTCTGTTGGATATAAGAAATAAAATTTTAATGTCAAATTCTAAGATCAATCAAATAAGCATTGATATATAAAAATATATATTTATGTCTATATATATTTATGTCTATATATATTTATATATATCATAGTTAGAAAATTGCAATTTACTGGTACTATCCAACCTACTATTTGTTTTTGTGTCTCTGTAGCAAAGAATCTATTTATGCATTTAAAGATTGGGGATTAAAACTGCAATTTCATTATTTCTTATAACAGATTATTTTTAATTTTGTTTCTTAGATTGCAAATCCTAAAATATTTGTGTTCAAGTCTTTTAAAGAAGAAACTTTTTCAACCTCTGTATATTTTTACTTATTTTAGTACAGTCATTGCTTAATACTTAGCTCTTATTCTCTGATTTGGTGCTTTTGACAATTGTAGACTACGTGTTTTGACAATTGTAGACTATGCTATTCCCCCAAAGTGGTTTGTGGAGACTTCTTTGTGGATGCTCGACTTGACTTGTATGGGTACTCTACTCGACCTCCTTTGTGGGTGCTGAACCCGCTCAGAACCCGACTTCTCAGGTGACATCAGCAGTGTAGTGCTGAGATCAATCAGGAGACAGGTGCCTGCAGGCAGGTACCTGAACTGCTAGTTCTCCAACCTCTAGGATTCCCTTTGGTTCATGCTAAGAACAGATTCTTTGAACGGAGAAAATTATTTGTGTCTCCACTCTCCTCGGCTTGATGTGTGTAAAGGTTTCTGGACAAAAACAGTGTTCTAAGTGGAAATAGGAGATGGAGAGGAAAATTTCCAGTTTGGTATTCAAAACACTCTTCTCCAATAAGCTTGGGGTTTTTAGTCTTCATCAAAGAGAAGCAGACTGGTACTAATATGACTGGAATATAAAATGGAAAAACGGTACACCCGGTAGAGCAGAAACCAGCTTTCCCGTTGAACCCCCCTGCATTCCATGGACCACGGGAGCAACTTCCGCCCCGAGTCCACCATCCCGATGGAGCCTCGGAGGGGCCCAGAGAAACCCCCCACACCTTGCTGGCAGCAATCTTCACAATCCACACTCTGCAGCAGGTAAGATCTCCACCCAGCAGACTAATCCAGTCTCCAGCTCACAGATTAATCCAGTCTCCAGCCCAGCTTGTCAGAAACCCAGCCTACAAGGACCCACCACGCAGAGACCTGCCCTTCAGAGTATTTCAAGCGCAGGGAATGCTTGAGCCTAAGACACAGGTACACCCGGCAGAGCAGAAACCAGCTTTCCGGTTGCGTGCGGCCGCTATGCGACCAAGCGATTTACCTCCAAATTACCGTAAATATTCAACCCACCCCTCTGAGAGAGGCCCCACAAAGTAGTAAGAATATAGCGCCCGCATGGCAGAGCCTGGCAAGCTGTCCGATGCATGTTCGATATGCCAAATCCAGTAACAGAAATGTTTATTTTCCTAACCCCGAAAGAGCCCTTAATACGGCAGCAGTAAGAAAGGCAAACAAGCAGTGCCTGACAAAACTTCATGGCCATCCTAGGCTGCCAAACGAGAAGGACTAAAATGACTGTCTGTACTTTTCAATGCACGTACACTGGCATCAGAAGCATATATTGAGGATCTGATGCTGCAAGCAAAAAGATCAAGTAAGACATCATTGGTCAGACTGAGATGAGGAGGAGTCAGTTGCATCATGCTATATATGACACCGGAGAAGAATTGTTCCTTGGAACATGTGACGAAAAGAGGCATCGGTGGCGTTGATGTCCTTGTCAACACAAACATGGCCGTAAACATTGATTCATTTGAATGCCTAACAAACCCGAATAGGACGATTACACTTGAAGAGATGTGGCCCACTGCTAGCAATTTCTATCTTCATTGTCTCACACCAACATCCACATACAAAGAAGATGAAATTGAGAAATTCTACATGGGAAAGTCAGACCCGAACACCTGAAGAATCTGCTCTCGGTACTCATCAATACACTATCTGGGCTCTTTACATGCTACCTGTCCGAATGCAAGGTGCCCTCCCAATGGAAAACCAGCAGGACAGTTCTACTGTTCAAAAGGGAGACATTCTCGACATCGGCAACTATCACCCCCATCTGCCTGTTGTCTGTCATCTACAAGCTGTTTACATGAGTCATCCTGAACAGGATTAGCAGAACACTAGATGAAGGACAACCATGCGAGCAAGCAGGCTTCGGAAAGGATTCAGCACAATCAACCATATCCACACGGTAACCAAGCTCATTGAGGTTTGTAGGGAATACAAGATGCCACTCTGTCTCACATTCATTGATTTACAGAAAGCCTTTAATTCTGTGGAGACTGAAGCAGTCATCGAAGCCCTAGCCAAACACAGTGTTCAAACCCAATACATCAAGATCCTTCGTGAGCTGTATTACGAATTCACCACCAGGATCTCACCATTCTACAAAGAAGTGATCGTTAATGTGTAAAGAGGGGTTCGACAGGGTGATACCATTTCACCAAAACTCCTCAGTGCCACCCTCGAGAACATCATGCAACAATTAGAATGGGAAGGAATGGGAGTGAAGCTAGAAGGTTGGCAACTACACCACCTCCGCTTTGCTGGTGACATTGTTTTAATAACACCAAACATTAGCCAAGTGGCACAAATGCTGGCTGACTTTGACCGAGAATGTGGAAAGATAGGTCTACAGCTGAATCTGAAGAAAACTATGTTCATGAAGAATGAACTAGTTCCAGAGGCCCCATTCACTCTGATTGGAACAAACATCTCTGAATGCAGCAGTTATGTGTACCTAGGTCGAGAAATCAACATGATGAACAAACTAAAACCTGAGCTGCGCAGGAGGAAGAGAGCAGCATGGAATGCCTTCAAACGCATCGAAGAAATAGCTAAAAGGACAAAGAACCTCTGGCTCCGGGCACATCTCTTTGACTCCACCATTCTCCCTGCATTAACATACGCCTCAGAGACCTGGGCCCTATGAAAGCAGGATGAGAATGCTCTTCAGGTCTCCCAGAGAGGAATTGAAAGAGCTATGCTTGGAATATCACGCCTCACTCAAGCGAGAGAAGGAATCTGGAGTTCTGACCTCCGTCGCTATTCCAGAATCAGGGACGCTGTCTCATTTGCCAAGGCATCTAAAATCAGATGGGCTGGACATGTAATATGATTTGGAGACAACCGCTGGACTAGAGCCATTACTGACTGGATCCCACGGGATGTCAAAAGATCACGTGGCCGCCCACCTACAAGATGGTCAGACTTCCTTGTAAAGACCCTGAAGGAACAGTTTGAGGCTCCTCATATTCCTGAATCAACCAGATGTCATTGGGCTACTTTGGCACGTGATAGGGTCAAATGGAAATGTTACTGGCGCCCACTCGAGCAAATCGATGAATAACGGGATTCAAGTGATTCAAGTGATTCAAGTTTTTGTGTAAGAATAAATATCGGAATTTAGAGTCCAGGGAATATAATTACATATTGTATGTATATATGACTTATATAGAGAATATTTAATTAAGAAATACAGCTTCAAGTTAGAATTATCACTGATCATTACTTAAACTAGAGATTACTTTGGTCGTTACATTTTTTAGAACTAAACATTTTAAAACTCCTTTGAAATACCCATACCTCTAATCTATGTTCTAGGGCAATCTCAAACTCTTGTCTAAGATAAACATTTTTATTGTTTCCTTGATATATTGCAGTGAAAATAAGAAAAATTAGAAACAGCCACACATTGTTTCTCTCTTAGAAGCAGGTGCTAGAACAACTCTACCCTACTAGCAATTTTTACTCTATTTCCTTTATATAAGTATGATATAAAATAGTTGAAATCCAATCCAAATATTAAAGAAATCACAATCCAAAAAAGTAATAAACATGTTCCATATAATATTGTATAAAGGCAGTACAGAGCTCATGTTGTCCTAACAAGACTTTACTAATATTCTCGATTCCTTTCACAGACATTTACTCCCACTGCAAGAATAAAATATAATTTTCTATGTGTCTGCTATTGCTATTGCTGTGTGGCAACAAACCTAGAGGGTTCTCAGGCTGGGGGGAAAAAGGGCCACTCCAATCTGTGCTCAGGGTTCCCAGGGCCAAGTGATTATTTGGGATTGAACCCATTTGATGTCTTATTCTTATCTAGGTCTAAAGATTTTTTTTAGCTTATTCAGGTGTTTATTTTGTGAATTACTGTTGATTTTCTCTTTTATATTTTAATTTTTCTGTTATATTTATTTATTTATTTTTTGCTTCTTGGGTCACACCAGCAATGCTGAAGGGTTATTCCTGGCTCTCAGGAATTACTCATGGCAGTGCTCTGGGGAATATATGGGATGCCAGGGATTAAAGCAGGTGGCCACATGCAAGACAAATGCCTTATCGGCTGTGCTATCTCTGCAGCCCTGATTTTCTCTTTTAAATTAGGTACATTGATAAAGATTTTTTATTACAAATGCCAGTGCTAATCTCTTAGATAATATCTGCCAGTGTTTTCAGTTGATCTCATGTAGCTTTCTTATGATCATTCAGGTAATGGATTTTTTAATCCTATTTTTTAATTAAGAAAATAAAACTGAGCATCAAAAGTGAACTATAATTTTGATATTGTATCATCTGAGGATATTGAGGGGTGAGGAATCTTAAATGTGTGAACAAATAACTATCTTTTACATGTGTTTCAGATGCCATTCAATGAATGAGGGAAACTATTTCTCTGTGAATCACATATATTCAGTTCAGCCAATGAGTGGGAGTTACCTTTAGCACAATCGCAATAGGGGAAATGAAAGTAAGGCTAAAGGAAATCAGGGATGTTTTAATTTACCATATTTACTTTTATATCCCTCTCCTTACTCCCTGCAGTTTGGAAAATTTATATTATCTTGACTAATCACCTTCCTTCATGCACCCTATAAACAAGTATTAGAGTAGGGATAAAGATAAGAGAAAATAAACAAATGTAAGTTCAGTCCCTATTCACTCAGCTACTTCAGAGCTCAAGTAAAGATATTGTAAATTTCCATTAAGCTAAAGCTGATTGTGTTGCAAATCCTCTAGTCCTAGGTTAACTACCTAACAGCCCTCCACCTCCAGGGAAAACTATATTTGCTTTTGAAAGGGGAAAAACACTATGCAAGAGACTGCATAATAAGTACTTTGGATGATAAATGTTTTGAGATGGGGGACAAAAAAAGGTGGAAAGAAAAGGGATGTAGATGTTGAACAAACATTATGAATCAAGTCTTTAAAACCAAGGTAAATGTGGGTATTGTACAATTATCTGGTTAATTTTGACAGAATTTACTGTTGGTTATAATCTTCTGAATCCCAAAATCAGAAATGGCATTTCGCCCGTTTAGGTCCTTCAAAATCTTCCTGCTCTATACTTAAGTCAATATTCTTCTCCATGAAACTAGGCTACAATTCTTTTCAAAAGCAGTCAGAATCCCCATGCATGTTATAATTACTGCAAGGGTGTTTGTGTAGTGTCAGTTGAAGGAGTCAGCTCGCAATTTTCTGTAATCCAGGAATCTATCTTCATGCTTCTTTACTCCCCTTTACAAATGCTAATTTTATTCAGGTTAATTGGGATAGAAAGTGGTTAAGCCATTCCTTTTCTTTACTGCTCAGTAAAATCATGCCAAAAATCTTGATTGCTATATAAACTATAAATGGGAAATTAATCCTAGCAGAACTTTGTGTTTGTTTTATTCAGGCTGAGAATTTTACTGCATAAAAGTAAACTCCATGTTCACGTATGATATCTTTAACAGATTCTATGACTGACATTGGAATTTTGGAAGGGCCTGAGTGTACAGTAGGTAGGGTGATTGCCTTGCATGTGACAGAACCAGATTTGTATATGTAAGACTCCATAGGTTCCCCTGAGCCCAATCAGAATATATCCCTGAGTTCAGAGACAGTGGTAAATCAGAACATTGCTTGACTTATTGTGGATTTTTTAAGTATAAGCACTGTAAATCAGAGTTTGTGGTAAAATTCTAAGATATTTCTGCTCATATATGCTTCTGAGTAAACATATTTTTTCATAATTTTCAATAATTTCAAATAGAAACTTTAGCAGTAAACGCATGTCTTTTGTTAGTATCTTCATGCCGATTATCTTTCTAAAGATTATCATTGTGGTTACATGTTTTAACCAGAAAACACAATTAAGGTAGAAAGAAAATGTTCCTCAAATCTAAATAAATATTTGTTTAAAAAGATATTTGAAGGAAGGAATAGAAATCTTGCAGAGCCTGGCAAGCTACCTGTGTTGTATTTGGTATGCCAAATACCAGTAACAATTATAGACCTCATTCTCATGACCTGATGGAATGGTTTGGGATGTTCCTGGAGTGAGCAAGATGCACTTTGGGCTACACTTGCTTGCAACAGGACAGGACGTATGGAGATGTTACTGGTGCCCGCTCGAGGTAAATCAATTATCAACGGGGAAGTCAAGTGATCAAGTGATCAAGTGATAGAAATTTTAATATATAATTTTCCTTGATTTATGCAAAAATGTTTGGTACTCACTATTAAAAAAGACAAAAAGCAAAAATGTATTCATGTAACTTTTTTAAATCTTATTACAGTCCCTTCTTTGATCATTCATCAACCTTCTTTAGAGACGGAAGTTGTTAACCAATATTAATTTACAAAGATCATTTTATTTAAGATTTATCACATGATTTTATATAAAAGTCTTTTGAACTTTTAGGAAAAGAGTGAATAGAAAATAAAAAAAAAACTTCAAGGCAAGGAGTACCTCTTAGCCGCATATGCATGTTTTAGCAGTTAGGAGATAAGACAAAAATTCTCTGCAATATAAGGTCAGCATCTAAGGCAGGTTGGAAGACTCCTGGTCTTGTGCTTCTGCCAGTGAACTGGTGGGAGGATAAGGAGGGATGCTGGCATCAGAAAAAAAAATGCCATGAAATCTACTAATATTTGTAAGATATGTGTTCTTTCTATTTTAAGTCTTCACTGGAAGGTGATGAATAAGCAAATGGAGAAAATAAGCTACTTGCATGATTAGATAAATATTTAGTGCATAAAAAAGCATAACATTTATAAATATAAACTGACAATAGAAAAATGAATAGCTAAAGATATTAAGACAATTAGTAAAAGTGGAAATCACAAATTATAACTAAATAAGAGTATGTTAAAAATGTCTACTTTATGTTTCAAGTTTAATCTCACTTCATTTAATAAAATATTTTGGTGACTTTTTTTGTATTTTCCATTTCTTTAGATTAAAATGAAACATTTCCTTTGTAGAGGTATACTTGACTTATAACTCATTTTATCTTAAATGTGAAATTTCTCTGGATGACACCTGAGAAAAGAAATCTTCAAATAAATCCTGAGAAGGTCTGCTATACACTTTAAAATATAAAAGTAGCTAGAGACCTCTCTTAAAATAATTTTGATGAGACTGAAAAATCTAAGTTCCATTTCATGATAAGGGAAAGTTGCATGATAGACCTCATAAACCTCTAAGTTGACAATTACTAAGACATTTTCTTACTTTGTTTTAAATAGACATCTCCAATAGTTGACCTTGCACTGGTTCATATGTCCATGCACTTCTCATCCAATCATAATGAAATTGCCTACCAACAGAGAAGTCCACTTACAAGTGTGAAACCATTTGACCATGTTATATTTTAATTTGCAGAGACAAAAATGACAAGCAATTTATTTACATAAAACTGTACAAAAGCAAATTAAATTATGTAAAATAGTTCATAAATAGTTGGACGTGTGTTTGATACATTTTGCCAAGTTTAGCATAGTTTCGTGCATAGTGACTCATAATAAACGATGATAATTGTTCTTTGCTTCACTATCAACATCCAAGTAGCAGAACAGTAGTCAATGATTAACATTACAAACAGGTCGTACCACACTGAATGCAAGTGCTTTAAAATGTAAGAAATATTGTCTGAAAGTAAACCCTAGTAAGCTGGGGAAATGAGGTCTTCCTCTAGATGTTATGTAAAGCTCTGTCTGGGTCGCAACTCGCAATCTTTAAACATACTCTTGCTCATCTTCAATTTTTGTTCCCTTAAAGTTCATATGGCATATTTATCACTGATAAAATGTCATTAAAACTATTTAGCTCTCCAAGTTTCTCATGACACCATTAGAATGGCTGTTTGATTCATCCAAATTGATTCTGATCTGTGTGTTTTAGTATTATTTATTTTCCTCTCAGCTTCCTAGGAGATCTTTCAGTCAGGTATTTTCAGAACCATCTTAGTTCCACTTCCATAAAAATAATGCCTTCTTGTGTTTTCTGAAACTCAGGCAGCAGGCCAGTCAGAAACTACAAAAGTGATATCTGGAGCTTCAGAACAAACATTAGATTTTTAGACTGAATCTACAGACATTTTAATACACATAAATTTATATAGTTACTCATTAATTTATAAATGTGACCTAATGTATATGCATGCAAAGTTCACTTGATATTTTTGTGTACAAAATCCAGGATTTTATATGTTGTACAAGGACAACAACAAAATAAAATAAAGCAGCAGCAAAAGGAAAAACAATAACCAAAAAATAGAGAGTACAAATTCTAAGTCAATATTTTACTTTGCGAAATGGACTGAGGTCAATCCTGATAACCTCTCCGGGTAGCTATTACAATAGATGCTGAAACATTCTAGTCAGAAACATGCAGCCCATATTAACTCTTAATTTAATGAATGAATAATATTTAAGACTGGTCCATTATCTGAGTTTGTCAGAAGGCAAATTTTTAATATATTATTTATTATTTTCAGAAAATAAACATGGATAAATATACAAGATCAAAAAAGTTGGGAATAGCCCATTTCCCCTCATTGTCCAAACCCAACAACCTTTTTTTTTACCATAACAACAGGTATAAAAGGCACAGTTGCTTATTTTGCATTCACTCTTTATTTATTTTTTGTTTCTTTTTTATTGATTTTTTTTTCAAAAGCACTCTATATATATGGAGTGGCACCAGTTTTAACCTATTCAAAATAAAAGTCATACAAACACAAAATATATTTCTGTGTCATGCCAGCTCATTATATAATAAACATGTTATGATAGCTAATTCTACTAGAATTACTGCAAATACCTACAGTACACTGAAATTTATTCTTTCACACCCATTTTATTTCTAAAGAGAGGCTCACGAATTAAATGGCAATGGCATAGCTTTCTTGAATGTGGTGAAAATGTCATTTGGGCATGAGGATCCAATTAATCTGAAGGTCCAGTAAGACCAATATTAGCTTTATAGACAACTGAGGGTTTTTAAGATAGAGTGAAATGAGCTACCTAATGGTTTGAAGTGTCTCATGGAAGAAAGAAAAAATGCATTAACAATTTGTTCAACATCTGTGTTATGCAGTTGAGTATTTCTTCTGTAGCGTGCAAGAAAAAATATGTATACATTTTCATAAGTATCTTTAGAATTATTTTTTCTTAATAGGTACTTACAGATTATACAAGGCAGAACTGCTGTAATGCAGTTTTCTAACAAAGTACTAGAATTGCATCTTTCCATAATGTAAATAATAATCAAACATAGCCATGTTCAATTATTGATACTTTAGTCCAATGTTTTTGCTTCAATTACATACCTTCTTTCATTCTAACTACTGTACATAAACTAACATTAACATGAAAACGCCATTTAAAAAACTGATTTAAAGGAAATGACCCACAAAGATAACCCCATCAAAGAAAGAGTGGTCTAAAAAGCTAAACATTTTAATCACTTAGAGCAGATTTACAACCTAGATTCCAGGATGTTTCACTTTAAAGTGTAGAAATTCTGTAAAACATAAAACTATCCAAAGCTACTTCATTTTTTATAGTTTGCTAGAGAACCATCAAGGCATGCTTTAAGCAGGTAATAAATATTCAGTGATGGAAACATGTTTTCTTTTCACCTGTTGTCTCCTATTCTGACCCTAGATTGTCACTTCTGTCTGAATGTCCCAGCTTAAATTACAGTTGCTGTATATCTTCCTGTAGAAAACAAGTAAATGTATATTTTTTCTTTTTTTTTTGTTTTATATATATATTTATTATATTATTATATGTTGTGTGTGTGTGTGTGTGTGTGTGTGTGTGTGTGTGTGTGTGTGTATTTGGGGGCCACACTCAGCATGCTCATGCCATACTTCTGGCTCTGTATTCAGGGATCTTTCCTGAAAGGGTTCAGGGGACCACATATGCTACCTGGAATGCAATCTAGGATGGGTGTGTGGCAAGGCAATTCTTTATCTCTCTGCCCTTCATATTTCTTTTTATTACACACATGCGCACTCAAAACTGCATAGTTTCCATCTTTGAGATGTACACTTTGAGATATATCACTGCCCAGAATTTATTGTATGATAGTTTGAATTTGTTTTAGAATATATGTGTATGCATATAAATATATGCAAATACATACATATACATATATTAAATAATGCTTAAGTCACATTGACAACAAAGTGTCACCTTATTTCAATGCTGTCTTGAAATAGTTCTGTATTGCACAGGATTCAATATTAATGCACTTGTGTTATATGAAAGTGTGCATAGAACAAGTAAAATATGCCATTGGCCTCTTGAAATATGGATATTAGTACTAGCAAGCATAACCTGTCTTCAATTATGGTAAGAGTGGATGTTTTTCTAAGACTATATGCCAATGTGTCTTTTTGTCTATAACCTATCCACAACACAAATATTTTTATACTGGAATTTTCCCTGATATTTTTTAAAAACTAATTACCCATTATAATGCACAAAGAGGTCTCATTAGTTTTCATTTTCTAAGATTTCAAATAAAAATACAAGCAATATCCTGGTTTCCTGATAGACAAAATTAAAAAAAAAAACTAGTCTCTGAGCTGTTTTGAGTGCATGGATTCAGTTGCTTTTGTTGTTAAGTGGGTTTTCTTGTCAAGACCAAATCTACTTCATTATTTCCCTGATCTGCCATATGATCTTTGGCCTTTTAATGATACAATTGTTCCAGTTAGTTGATAATAGTGATGCTGTTCAGAAAAATAGATATGTATATTTTTACAAGTTATAACTAGTGTAATTGGTATATGTAATCAAGATTGTGTTTACACTAATAATTCTCAATGAAGGTATGAAGTTGATTAATGTTCCTGACTGGAAAAGAATAACGGATGACAACTTGGGACATCACCAACTGGGTATTGTTTAACTTGCATTTTTTAATTAGAATATTAAAGCTGGGATCTTCCTCAAATGCATACTAGAGTCCCTCTTTAAAAGGGCTGTGTTTTTTGAGGTACTTAAATTGGGTCACTTTCATGATGATGAAGGGCAATCTGAATATGTCTGAAATATATTTGACCTAATTTGCTTTTTTTTTTTTTTTAACGTTGACCAGCCGGATAACACTCAAACCAAATCAAAGTGACTACAATCATGCTTTAGCTAAGGGAAAATGAATGTGTGTTGTTCTGCTAATCAGGCTTGTAACCATGAAAGAAACTTGCAACCATCTTTTTTGTTTTTGTTTTTCTTTTTTTTCAGAGGGGCGGGGCTGAGAAGAGGAAAAGTGGGCGTTGGGAAAAGTGAGGGCATTAGACATGCAAGTAAAGGATGGTTTCTACATAGTACATTACAATCAGGCTAACGGGATCACTCAAGGCCTGACCAGGAGGCAGAAGTGGCAGGCAAAGCTTTTGTCTCTTTGGTAGCCCCCTCATTTTCGATTAAACACTTTCTCTTTAGCAAGTGTCACCCCTTATTCTCCTTCTCATACAGTAAAAGAATTTTGCTGTTGCTCCTTTAGCCTACAGGTACACTTCTCTTCTAGTGAGAGTATTGACAGGAGATGGCTTGTATTCCCCTGTTTTGGTCAGGGAATATCCTCAGAGTTGGCTTCCTCGCTTTTTGCTGAAACTAGCTGCACTGAAGGTCTCATAGGAGGAGGTCAACTTTTTGTTGAGGAGGTTTCTGTTGCGGTCACCCATAATGGCAGCCTCGCCATTGGCCAGCTTTTCCTGGCTTCCTCGCTCATCAACAGGCATGAAGGTGGAGAGTTTGGGCTGGCTCTTCTTCCTCTCAGGAGAAGTACGGACGGGCATCCAGCAGGAGTCTGAGTGGCCGTATTCATCACATTCCCGTGTACACTTCCCAGTCAGGGCAACATCTGGAAGAGGTCTTGAATCTGAAATTCAAATTCAAGGAATAGAAGCCATTAAACATTGTCATTCCTCAACAGATTTCCCTGATCTTTAGGAAATTGCAGTAGTTAATAAAAAGCAACTTTGGTGTATAAAATATAGCATAATATCCCTTACACAATATTGCTTTTTCCCCAATACCATGTACCACATCTTACCATAAAGCATTTTTAAAATTTCATATTCATTAAAGATAAGGTTTTGCAAAAACATGACATATAAAAAGAGAGGAATGGAGAGACTGGAAAGTGTAATAGACAAAAAATATAGTATATATACATATATATGTTACAGAACAGGGATGATCATATATTTTCAAGTCAAAATATGTATGTTTGTATGGGTATACAAGTATGTGTAAGGGTATTTAATGTATGCCTATGTTACATAGGCATAAGAAAAGTACTACATACAAATAGATATGTTTGTATTTATAAATTACACCCAAGATTGTGTACTATAGCCAATTGGAATCCTCCTTGCTTATACAATACTCATGACAGAAAGGCAAAACCTTATATTTAAAAAATCCTAAAACCACAGGGTTTCTCAAAAGGAGAACTTAATTTGACAGCAGTCTTGGTGGTAAAATCTATAAAATCAAAGTATAAGTAGATTCTGGGTATGAAAGTTCAAGCATTGTTCCCACTTACCCCACCTAACCCATGCCTTCCCCTCCACCCGCCATGTAAAATGAACTAGTATGCGTTAAAGAATAGTCGCTGAATGTTCACATGAAAATGCATTTGTATATGTGTTTGCTGACTAGAAATAGTTTGTAGAAGTCAGTGTAATGGGTAAACATATTCAAGCTTCTAAAATTTTGATGAAATAACATTAATTGCTAATTTATGGTGTTGCGTAGTGTAATGACAATGTATTCTATTTCTATAAGGTTAAACAATAGCTAGAGGGCTCTTAAAATTTAAGAGAAAGGGTAACAAATAAGTTAACGTGTGTAATTGAAATCATTATATATATGGAGAATGGTTATGCATATTATTACTATCAAATATATTTCTAACTTCTTGTTTTATGGTCAATGCAGTAGTTAAACCAATCATAGCTAAGTGTTAAGAACTTTGCTCTCAGCTCGTCTCAGGGAACTCTCAGTATACAGGATATAAAATCTGGCCTCTTCCATGCGAAGCAAGTGCTCCAGTCCTTTGAACACTTTCCATGACCAGCAGAGTTTTTTTTTTTGTTTGTTTGTTCTAAGAGAAGGAAAAATAGAATAATTTGTTCTTTTTAAAAATATTCTGAAGATAAGAGCCTCCAGGGTTTTATTATGCGTATTTTGTTTCATATGATTTCCAAGGAATCTAAGTGTACATAATTTATATCAGATCCTCTCATTTTATCATAAGAACTAGAAATTTAAAACCATAAAATTTTGACACCAGAAGAACAATTCACAAAGAGGAATAAATGAGATTAGCATATACATACTTTTGGGTCATGTATAAAAATGTGCCTTATTATAAAGCAAGGGGTTATTTAAGTTACCCCCACATATTTATACTCTTAGCTTTTATATCCAAATATTATCCCATAGAATTGAGTTACATCCCTGTTTTGGTTATCATTTATATTCTTACTTTGTCAAATCTTCTACCTCCCCTTTGGTCACAGTGACAGAAATATTGACATTTGTCAGCCCATTGATTTTTGAACCACTGCAGCCTAGATGTTGTATTGTGCACTGAGAGTTCACAGGGAAATGTCAGTGTTCATCAGAGGAAGTCTAGAATTACTTTTCTCTTTCCCAAAGGTAAAATGCAAATCCAATTATTTATTGCAGTTCAATGTTATTTGGCTTCAAAGTGAGCAGATCCTATAATAGAAAAGGCACTTTTCTAGGCCTTGTTATACAAAATGTTCAGCAATTCAAACACAAATATGCATTTTAGAAATCAAGCTATTGCCAAATTTTATGAGTGTTTTTGTACACTTAGTTTAATGAACACATGTAAATTTTTTGAGAATATTTCTGTCTTGGTATACTTTGTCTATTTTAAGCTGAACTTAATGCTTGGAACAGGAAAAAGACTTGAAAAGGTAGAACATGAGATCAGTTCCTTTACTCTAAAATCTTTATTTTTCACTGCATCCATAGATTCAAAATATTTTTACCTTAATATAGAAATGATTTTAGAAACAATTTAATTTTAGAAATGATTTACAACATATAAAGTCTTTCTTACATTTCATCCTATTTACTTTTTATTTTATTTTTTTATTTTTTTTTTTATTTTTTTGCTTTTTTGGGTCACACCTGGCAATGCCCAGGGGTTACTCCTGGCTCTGCAATCAGGAATCACTCCTGGCGGTGCTCGGGGACCATATGGGATGCCAGGGGATCGAACCCGGCCGGCACAGGCCGGCCGCGTGCAAGGCAAACACCCTACCCGCTGGGCTATCGCTCCGGCCCTTACTTTTCATTTTAAAATGTATCAGAACAGGGACTGGAGGCGATAGCTCAGCGAGTAGAACGCTTGCCTTGCATGTGGCTGGCCCATGCCGGCCCGGGTTCGATCCCTGGCATCCCATATGGTCCCCTGAGCACCGCCAGGAGTAATTCCTGAGTTCAGAGCCAGGAGAAACCCCCTGAGCATTGCTGGGTGTGACCAAAAAATCCAAATAAATGAATAAATGAATAAATAAATAAATAAATAAATAAATAAATAAATAAATAAATAAAATGTATTAGAACAGAGTATGGTTTAGTTTAGAGAAAGCTGAGCCCAAAGAACTAGCATTTCAAATTCCACTTTACTGTTTTTATTACTCAATTTTGCTCCTTTTTAAAATGAAACCACTAAATTCTTTAGAGGTCAATTATTTCTACCTATAACCACAACAGTCTCTAAAACAGCAGTCTCAAAAAAAAAATGAAAAGACATAGACTATCAAGCACATAGGCCATTATAAGGAATGTAGCTATCAAAATAGAAATAGAAAAAATCATGAATATGAACGTGATCCTCTGCAATAATGAATGAGGAAGATCTCCAATAATCAATCTAGGTTAATTTAAAACTTAAACGATGAGTTATAGAACTTGGCACTTTAGGACCTAAGTTTTACTTTTAGGTAAAACTTAGCAATAGTATCCTAAAACTCCTATAACTTTTATGAAAATATATTCATTTACACTGACTAGTAGCCAACTATAAATGAGATGCTCACCAGTTTCTCCACTATGGTTTTATTTCTAGTTAACGTTATTTGCTCCTAAAGTTTATTTTCTTCTCTATCTATCTTCTGCTATCAACGAAGGCAGCCTGTCTTCTCTGCCATCAGCTACATGTAAGCTGCCACATCTCTCTCAAGAAGCATGATTTTTAATAAGGATCTCCTGTCATTTCCAAAGTCAAATGCTTGATTGGGGACCACAGTGCAAGATGACAAGCTTAATTGGCTGAGACATGTTACAGTGTTTGTCATCAAATTTAGAAAATAATCAAGAAAGGCTATAAGAGATTCATCATGAGCAATCAAAACTTCCAATCCTGATGACTCAAATGAATCTTCAAAAGAAATGCCAATGATTAACAAATGCAATTTGTATTATGATGATATTTATTAAGGACAGACATGAGTGGAATTTTATTTTCTGTAAGTCTGCATTTTCCTTGTTCAGTATGAAAGTGTATTAAACATTCAAAAACTACAACAGTTTTATAGACCTTAAAAATCATAGGATATACTGTTTTCTCCTTTCACTAAAGATATACTATTAAAGATCCTATTTTTGTGGGATTCCAGAGGAAAGATTTAAAACAGTAACTCAAGTTTTTCAGTGTTTGAATAAAAGGTGTATTTTCTAAAATCTAGAGAACACTCAGGCTTTAATTTGGTAAAATTCATTTTAAATTTGAATGATTGAAGATTGAAAAATCTAAGCACAAATATTATTAGTTGCTTTTGAGAATATCAATAGAATAGCAAAGTGTTCTATATTGGAATATTTCATCAGCATTTTCCAAAACAGACAGTTCCTTGGATATGTGGTTTCGCGTGTGTTTCCTTCCTCAGTCAGCCCTAGTAATCCTTAAGTAGAACAGAAGAAAGAAATAACATGTATCATATTCTGTTGTAGTTACAAGCAGATATCTCCCTTTTTACCTAATTATTGCCATTTACTAGAATCACTGCATTCATTTTGGAACATTAAAGCACTTTCTTAATGTAAAGTTTATTTCTCTCTCAAAAGTGCATTTTAACTCATAATACAAGCAGACAGTTTTAGAAATGATTTATAACATATAAAGTCTTTCTTACACTTCATCCTATTTACGTTTCATTTAAAATGTATCATACCAGAGTGTGGTCTAGCTTAGAGAAAGCTGGGCCGGAGAACTCGCATTTCAAATTCCACTTTACTGTTTTCATTACTCCACTTTGGTCCTTCTTAAAATGTAACAACTGAGTTCTTTAGAGGTCAATTATTTCTACCTATACCCATAACAGTCTCTTGCAGCATCAAAAAAAAAAAAGGAAAAGGGGCATTATTCAGTAATCACAGGAAATTGATGCCTCTAAGTCACACAGTTTACTACTTCATGAAAAAAGATAACTTTCCCCAATCTATATATATCCTAAAGTAAAGGACAGTAACTAGTTAGGGAATTAATTTCTAAAATAACAAAAAATAAATTTTTTTCTGACTAGACAATGCAGATAAACAGGTGGTGGGAAATGCGGTTATAACATAGACTAGAAGTGACAGGCACACAATATGTAAAGTCATAAGAAATAAACAAAAAATCTGGATATGCAGAGCCATTGAACGTTTCCACCAGCTGTCTTATGCACTGCAGAAACCATTAGAAGCATCATTATTATAGGAGAGATCTGGAAGGACAGTTTTGGTTATGTTTTACTTTTGTACCATATACAAGTTTAGTACACAAATATCACTATTCAGTGCATCTTGAGAGATCATGACTGCTGGGGATGAAACTCTGGGCCTCTGCTTGCCAGATATGTGTTTTAGTGTTTTGTCTTTTGTATCATTGACCCCTTCAGTAAGAATTTTTCTGTCACGTATATGAAGGTATTTGTGTTTCTACTCTAATCCAAGCCTGTAGTTTGAGGCTGAAGATAATAAAAATTTTGTTCTGTTACCTAGGAGAAGGTATAGAAATGTGCATTTCGACTTTTTATTTGCTAATTTTGTTTTAAGGATCTCTAAAGCAGTGCTTAGGAGTCACAATGACCCCTCCAAAGGTTCTTGATCAATTGAGCAACCGTTCAATGGAAGGGCTATTGATATGGTGTTTGTTGATTGCTGTTTTATAATGCCCATGATCACCCAGGCCACCCCAGGCTATTTTGGAGGCTTCCAGGACCCTCAACTGGTAGTATCTAGGGGACCATACTGTGTCAGATCAGAGAGTGATCATGGCTTACCTGAAAACAAGGCAGGCAATTTAACCCCTGTATTACCTTTCTGGCTAAAACTCTTGTCATCCCTTATTTTTTTGTTGTGTACTGTATTTTTACAATACTGTGAATGATAGTTTCAGACATATATCATTACCATAACACACACACTACCAGAGCCATTTTCCCTTTATGATGGCCCAGGAACTCTCCTATCCACTGTAATCCCTTACTCCCAGGGAAGTTAAATATTGTCTGGTGCAAGTTTTTTTAAATATGCTTATTCTGTGCACTTTAAAAAGTCATATAATAGGGGCCTGAGTGATTGTCCAGGGGGTAGGGCGTTTACCTTGCATGCGGCGAGCCCATGCTGCCCTGGGTTCGATCCCCGGCATCCCATATGGTCCCCCCGAGCACCGCCAGGAGTAATTCCTGTGTGCAGAGCCAGGAGAAACCCCTGAGTATTGCCGGGTGTGACCCAAAAAAGCAAAAAAAAAAAAAAAGTCATATAATAGATATGCAATATTTGCCAGTTTGTAAATAAAATATTTAATCCTTGGACTACTTGAAACAAGGGAACCAATAAGAAATGAATAAATGTCATAAACTTTCATATTGTTCCTGTAATTTTTTAAAATAAAACACTTGGAGGTCAGAAGATGGTACAGTGAGTCGGGCATTTGCCTTGCAAGAAGGTAATTGGGTTTGATCCTCAGCACCAATGATCCTCTGGGCATTACTTCTGGTGATCTCTGGACACAGAGCCAGGAGACAGCTCAAAGCACTAGTGGAGGGAACCCCAAACCCCAAAAGGAACAAAAACTAGATCAGGCATTGACACATTCTTAAGATTATTTGACAAAATTCTAATTCTTGACAAATGAATCATTATGATATTTGTTATCTCCTTCTTCTTCTTCTTCTTCGAGAAAATATATACAGTCATCATTTTCCTTGTGCTTTTACACTATTTTTTTCTTGTAACAAGAATCATCTTTCTGGGGCCGGAGTGATGGCACAGCCTGTAGGGCATTTGCCTTGCACACAGGCGGCCTGGGTTTGATACCTGGCATCCCATATGGTTCCCAGCACGGCCAGGAGTAATTCCTGAGTGAAGAGCCAGGAATAACCCCTGAGCATCTCTGGGTGTGACTGAAAAAAGCAAAAAAAAAAAAAAAAAATCATCTATCTTATATTTAAAAGCCTGTTTTCTAAACACTCTCCTAAATTCTAGTAAAATATACTGCATTATGAAAAGTTTAGTAGATATAGAGGCAATGTGAATGGTTTCATTTTTAAACAACTTTTTTAACATTGCACTTATTTTCTTTAGATCAAATAAATATATTTATATTAGTAAATCAAAGCTACTTTTACAAAATAGCTGTCAAGAGCTAATGAATTTTCCCTTTGTGATATCATTGATAAAAAGTGATGAAATAAATATTTTACTTAAAATTTATTTTCATCATGACAAAACTTAGGTGTGTGATAATAATATCTAGATATATATATATCAAGTAGGACTTTGTAAATGTAATATTGCAAAGATTACACCTTTGATGATTTGGGGATGGCTGAAAAGATAACTTTAGCAAACATTGGGGAAGCTTGGGATCATTAATTCAGACAAGTTTCAAATCTCTAAAACTCAACACTTAAGACATAAAAACTTAAACATAATATACATATACATATATAAATACATATACATATACATTATATGTGTGTGTGTGTGTATATATATATATATATATATGTATATATAGTTAAGAGATTCCCAGGGCTAAAAAGGGGACTGGGATTTCTGGACTTTTATAAATGATTATAAAATCACTAGATTAGTTTTAATTAGAAGGGGATGTAAGGAGCTCCTATCAACCCAACTCTTATTTCAAGCTTATCTATAACTCTTCTAATCACATCCTTTAAAAAAGTTGTGGGAGGGTCCAGGAATGTAGTCTAAATGATAGAATACATGCCTTACATGTGAGGCCCTGCGCAGGATCTTCAGCATTGTGTGCCTGTTGAATATCATGGATATAGTCGATTGTCTCCCAGAACCCATGGAACCTCCTCCACAGTCTCTGTCGATTATGCATGCCCAATCAATCGTAGGCAATAGACTTGGAAGGATTTCTGAGGGTAGAGATATTGGTTTTCGCTATGTGATATCTTTCAAATAAAGTAGCTTTAGGAAATCTACATGGGTCTAAGTTTCTGTGATTAAACTCAAATTGTTTTTCACTTAGCAATTGGGGAGTCATGATGAGTTAATTATTGAAATTTATTCATCTGTAAAAGGGGCATGATAATTAACTTTGGATTATCATTATAAGAACAACATGTGATAATATTGGTAAAAATGAAATTTTCTGAAATATAGCAAGCCTTTAATCAATTTTAGCTGCGTTGTGTGCACAATTCCTTACCCACAATTCATTTAAAAAAGTTGTGTGTGGGGGAAGAGGCCAGAGCGATAGTCCAGTGGGTAGAGCATTTGCCTTGCACGGGCGGTCTGTGCCGGCCTGGGTTCGATCCCCGGCATCTCATATGGTCCCCCAAGTACCACCAGGAGTAATTCCTGAGTGCAGAGCCAGGAGAAACCCCTGAGCATTGCCGGGTGTGAACCAAAAAAAAGCAAAAAAAAAATAGTTGTGGAAGGGTCCAGACATGTAGCCTAAATAATGCCTTACATGTGAGGCCCTGGGCAGGATCTTCAGCATTGTGTGCCTGTTGAATATCATAGATATAGCCCAATTGTCTCCCAAGAAATTCCTACAACTACCAAGCCTTAGTTACCTGTAAATGTGCCTCCAAATACCTGAACTATTACAAATGAAATCCCTCACCCCAATAATAGAAAGTTTCTAAAACAATCTACTTTCCCACAATTTAAAATAGGTCTAAACTTCAATACAAGATTGTTTTTCACTTGCATTTCTCTTTCAAAACATGAATATACGTAATTGTAGAAATGTTATTTTATTAAAGAAACTGTCTCCTACTCTTTTGTTATTTAACATAATTAAGGATACACACATTACTTTTATATTATGATTTTTTATGATTTTGATATGTATCTCTCCCCAAAGATTCATATCACTTCAAAACAATGTCAGTTTTCAAAAGACAATTATTTGAATTGATTTTCTAGAAGTACAAATTAATTTATGTTGATAGAGTCTGAACTATGCTGGGCTACTATATATTCAGGAAAATCCACTAGTCACTGTATCCCGGTACTCTGTCTTTGATGACTAGCATGTGGCAGAAGGGATACTGCGCCATTTCTAGGCTTGATCTCAAGAGACTGAGCATTTTTCTTTTGCCCTTGGAATCTTGTGCTCCCCATGCTGAGAGAAAGCACATCTAGTTTCTTTATAGATAGAACACTTATTTCAGAGGAGATCTCAGCTGCCTTCTCTGACCCAGCAGGGGCTATTGACAGCCAACTTTCAGATGAAGTTGTCACAGAAGTAAGCTAGGCAAAACTAAAAGAAAAAAAATCACATGACTTAGCCACCACAAGGAAAGAAGTAATCCAACTTTGTTGTTTGAAACTCTTGATTTTATATATATATATATATATATATATATATATATATATATATATATATAAACAAGCAAAGAGAATCATATGATTCTCTTTGCTTGTTTGTTTTAGGCAAGAAAAGTGAAGAGTGCTTCCATAGAGAAATATATCAGTAATAAGGTAATGCCCATGAATGTTTTATATTACCTGCAATTAATAAATTGCACCAAAAAGCCACAGATACTTAAATGTTATATTCTATCTTGTTGATGTCTCCTTTTCATGGTAAGAAACTACTGGCATTATTAAGTGTATGGATTTTCAAAAGAACATTTTATGGAATTTAAATAAACTTGATTCAGAAATTCAAGCAACAAGTACAGATCCAGGCGTAACCTCTGAACAACACCAGTGTGACCCCAGAAACAAACAAAAGATAACAACAACAACAATAAGCTATTCAAGTTGTAGGCTATAATGAAACAATTATTAAAATCATGAACCTGTAATTACAAAATGTCTATCTTTGTATTTATTTTTAATAGCAAGAGCTTTCTTATTTGCAGTGACATGTCAAGATAATAAATAAATCCTGAAACATGTTTGAGAGCATCTGAACACTTTATTCTTATTCTAGGCTAATTTCAGTTAAAAAGCAACTGAAAATATCCCAAGAAGCGTTAACTGTCCTAAAGTGCACACCACAGTCATTCTGAATGTGCCATTATCTGACACTATGGAGCCTGTGCACTCCATGATTCAAGGAGTCTTGTAGAGTCAACTTAAACATGAAACCACTGGTTGGGCATGAAAACTCTGCTAGGGCAGGAAAAGGTGTGGCGATGGCTCAGGAGTTAGTAGTTTGTACACATCAGATACATGATTTTACTTTTATTTTCCTCTTCACATACATAAAATTTGGAGCTTGGTGTTTAAGACGTGCTGAGAAATAGACCAGAAAGAATTGAGAAAGCCATTCCATGATTATCAAAATTATATCATCAAAAATGAGACCAAAGACAATTATTTCATAATCTAACAGTTGATCATTCCATTGATATAGGTTTTATTTTTCGTCATGCCTGCTTTTGTTTCAACAGAGCATTGGTACTGTTTCTGATAGTTTCTAACCTATTGTCTTTTCTTATATGAGAAAAATTTTGGGTGGCTTAGAGTTTACTAATCTGATTACAACCAAAAGTACTGCCACTCCCACAAATACAGATGTGTATATTTAGAAATAGCAAAAAAAAAAAAACCTACAGTATTATTCTAATAGCTGAATTGAATCTGAGTAGGAGAGATGAAAGAAAGTTGATGTGTTTATACTTAGATGTTTTTTGTATCTTAGAATAAAAAATTAAAGTTTGAAAATTATTCACTTCCTCAGAAAAGATAAATTACATGTGGCAAGTGATTTCTCATTAAAAAATGATAAAAATATAATGGAAACATAAAGCCAAACTAAAATTCTGCTCCTATCTCTGCATGTGATTTACTGTTGATGTTGCCAGGTAGACCTTCATATTTCCAGGAATTGAACAAGACCATCCACATGCAAAACATGTGAATTAGGGCATTGAACTATTTTCCTAGAATCTAGAAAAAATGTTTAAAAAGAGAATAATATGGAGTCTCATTTGGAAGGTTAAAAAATAATTTATGCTTTGTTATTTTAATATTTTAGGTTGATCATTATAAAGTCCAAACTCGAAGAAAGCAATTATTTCATAAATTGTTATACAGACACCAAAATTATAGAGAGAATTGATAAATCTGACTATTAGTCCTTATGAAAATGTCTTTTCTTTGCTAATATCTGCACACAATATTTGTTCCACACCAGTTTCTTAAATTGCCAATACCCAGATCCCCCACCAATTTATAAAAAGGAAATATATTATTACTGAGGAAGGTTGCATGATAATAAATATCTCATCACTTAATCACTTGACATCCCATTATTCATCGATTTGCTCCAGCAGACACCAGTAACATTTCCATTTGACCCTATCACATGCCAGTGTAGCCCAATGGCATTTGCTTGCTTCAGGAATATGAAGAGCCTCAAATTGTTTGTTGGGGGGTCTTCACGAAGAAGAATGACCATCTTGTAGGTGGGCGGCCACGTGATTTTTTGACATCCTGTGGGATCCAGTCAGTAATGGCTCTAATCCAGCAGTTGTCTCCAAATCGCATTACATGCCCAGTCCATCTGATTCTCAATGCCTTGACAAACAAGACAGCGTTCCTGAATCTGGAACATCGATGGAGGTCAGAAGTCCGGATTCCTTCTCGCACTGAGTGAGGTTTGATATTACAAGCATGGCTCTTTCAATTCCTCTTTGGGGACCCAAATAGCATTTTCATCCTGCTTGCATTGGGCCCAGGTAGCTGAGGTGTTTGTTAATGCAGGGAGAATGGTGGAGTCGAAGAGATGTGCCTGGAGTCAGAAGTTCTTTGTCCTTTTATCTGTTTCTTGGATACTCTTGAAGGCATTCCATGATGCTCTCTTCCTCCTGCGCAGCTCAGGTTTTAGGTTGTTCATCATGTTGAGTTCTTGGCCTAGGAAAACATAACTGCTGCATTCAGAGACATTTGTTCTGTTGAGAGTGAATGGGGCCTCTGGAACTAGTTCATTATTTTATGAACATTGTTTATTGAGATTCAGCTGTAGACCTACCTTTCCATTTTCTCAGTCAAAGTCAGGAGCATTTGTGCCACTTGGCTAATGTTTAATGTTATTAGAACAAGGTCATCAGCGAAACAGAGGTGGTGTAGTTGCCGACCATCTATCTTCACTCCCATTCCTTCCCATTCTAATTGTCACATGATGTTCTCGAGGGTGGCGCACAAGAGTTTTGGTGAAATGGTATCAACCTGCCAAACCCCTCTTTTGATAGCAATGATCACTTCTTTGTAGAATGGTGAGATCCTGGTGGTGAATCTGTAATGCAGCTCACGAAGGATCTTGATGTGTGGGGGTTTGAACGCCCTCTTGGCTAGGGCTTCAATGACCACTTCAGTCTCCACAGAATCAAAGGCTTTCTTTAAATAGATGAACATGAGACCAAGCAGCATCTTGAACTCCCTAAAAAATTCAATGAGCTTGGTTACAACATGGATATGGTCAATTGTGCTGAATCCTTTTTGGAAGCCTGCTTGCTTGCATGGTTGTCCTTCATCTAATGCTCTGCCAATCCTGTTCAGGATGACTTGAGTGAACAGCTTGTAGATGATAGAAAACAGGCAGATGTGGTGATAGTTGCCAATGTCGTGGATGTCTCCCTTGAACAGTAGAACTGTCCTGCAGGTACTCCATTGGGAGGGCACCTAGCGTTCAGACAGTGTGTGAAGAGCTGAGCCAGTGTATTGATGAGTACCGATGGCAGATTCTTCAGGTGTTTGGGTCTGACTTTGTCTGAGCTGGGTGCTGTTCACTACTTTACCAACGAAATGGCATGTCGGATTTCAGAAGGGAGAATTTTGGGAACGACATATTCATCCTGCAGAGTTTGGTATGTAGACAGGTGGACATGGCTATCAAAGAGATCCATGTAGAAATGGGATAATCTTCTCCATTACCTTTCTGGAAGATGTGATAGATCCATCAGGACATAGGAGGGCAGTCATCTTGGTCTTATAGTTGGCAAAGGACAAGCAGGTGTAGCGATTGCTTTTTCCAGTATTTCTGCTCTTCTCTCTTTGAGGTCTTCCTTTATTGCTTTTCTGCACTGCTTTGCCAGCTTGGATGTTAACATTTGGTCGTCTGAGGCTCGTGCCTTGCCATGTTGGCGAATGATCTCGAGAATCTTTGATGACAGGCATCCTTTTGTGACTTTCTTTTGGCATTCTTTGCACAATCATGGAGGTGCTGAACCAGTCGATTGTATTATTAATCGATGTCATCAATGATGGCATCTTCCCATGTTGCCACAAAGATTTCTATCTTTGTTGTCTACACACCAACATGCAAAATTCTACTTCACACAACAGGGAGAAAAGGCTGCAAAGTTTAAGAAGATAACTCCCAGATGACCACCAAATGAGAACTCTTTGGCACCATTGTGGCAACAATTATCACATATTTTAAACAAAATATAACAGTAACTTTATATTGGCTTTATTTATAAACTGTAATATGAATATTACAAAAAGAGATACAATCTATGCTAATTCCCAGCAAATTTAAAAAATCTTTGATATTTCTTATTATTGAAAATAATGTTATCTAACATTTATTCTTCATTAAATACCAATATTGTCTCTTATGAATAGGTACATTTTTGTCTAATTAGTACATGTATTTCAATAATTGTATGATAATTATCTGTTTTTTGTGTTTTTAATTTTTGACTTTTTTCAACACAATATTTTTCGAATAGTTTTAAAAACCTGCAAACTATTTTGAATAATTTATCATGTATAATATTATTTTACATTATAAATATAAATATTTAATATAAATCATCATAAAGCATTGAAAATTAGTGGAAAATTAGAAGAAATCCCTGTAATTAGTAGTTGGTATTAATTATCTAAATTATGAAAATGAATTATTTCAATTTTGAGGGTCTTAAGAAACAAGATACCACAGTATCCTTAATCTCACATAATGTAAAATTTGGATATTTTTAAATACCACACTGTATAAATATTTAAAATACACTTGATAGAGGTCACATAATAAATAACATAGAACAAGAATAAGAGTGATTTAGTTTTTATGCAGACAATAGCAACCTACATTAAACTAATTAATATTTTTTGTTTACAAAACTAATAGTGCCTATTTATTTTCTTCTTTCAACTAGTTATTCTGAGAAGTTGTGCCTCTATTCCTATGACAAGGTTATTTGCAAGCATTGTCAAACTCTGCTTGGGTTGGGTTTACCTAATATAATATTTTGTAAATCATCTTAAAAATGGTTGTATGGATAGAAACATGGCCGTCGTTGCAAATTCTATTACAACAAAATTCTATTATTTATTCTGATTTGAGACAAAGACAAAGGGTTCGCCTCTTGTTCATCCCTGAAAAAATATTAGGAAAGCATTAAATTTAGGACTGTTGAGAGATGAAGTCTTGAAAGCTCTAATAGGAACTGATCAGGAACATTCCATTGAAGTTTATGAAACAGTGGAGATGCTGAATTCTTATCTAGTCAATAAGTCAGTTGAAGCTAAACTTGACAAATCACAATTAGGTCTAAAAAATGTTGAGAAGGTTTGAAGTGCTGAGAAGACACATGAAAGGAAAGGAAGGAAATGATCTCAGATGACGGGCAAACAGGACTCAGTGAGCAGTTAACGTGGAGGAAATCGATGAGGAGACACTGGCTCAGTTTGTTTCATTGATTTTTGCTGTTCATTGAAATGTTTTCCTTTGTTTACTTCCTATTTCTTCACAGAGTGGCAAAAGTTTTCACTGTTGAACCTTCCATAATCAGTAGAGATAGGTGGAAAAAAAAGCCCAAGAGATTCCTCCAGGCCTGCATTGCAGTTCCAGACTGCCTGCTTTCAGAGGCATCTGGAATGTTCGTATTAGGCGGTCTGAGCAGCACTGCATGTTCTCTGCCGTGACCCTCTGTGGCTGGCAGAATAAAGGCCCTCTGCAAACCTACAGATGGTTTTAATCCCTGGAACCTGTCAACATGTTGTACATGACATCGGGGATTAATATTTCATAAGGCGTTAGGGTTGCTAATAACTTGCCTTTGATATAAGTTGATTATTGAGAGTTAGACTACAAATCAAGATATCCAGAAAGACTCTAAAAACTAGAAGAGTCAAAGAAACACACTATAAACCAAAGCTATGGAAAGAAAATTATCCTGAGTTTTTGATGTTAGGTGGCCTAACGCCAACACAACTGTATCAGCTCTGACCTATAGAACTGTAAAAGAACAAATTTCTGTGGTTTAATGCTAAAATTTTTAGCAATCTTGGCTGTTAGGTAATTCATATGCATTTAACTTTCACAATATTTGTGGTCAAATTTGGACAAGATACAAATAATACATTTTGTATTTTCTACTATACATAAAAATATTGATTGTGGTATTTTTTGACACATATTTTATCTTATTCAAGAAAATGGAGCAGATAACACAATTTCCAATGTTTCTCTCAGGTCACTTTTTACCTAATAGTTGAATGTCTAGTACCTCAAGTATTTTTGTTTTATTTGTTTTGTTTTGTTTATTGAAAACTGCACTTTACCTTAGTGTCTGATTGCCTGAATTTAGTCTAATTTGATAAATCAATCTCTTTATTTTACTAACAGCTAATTTTCCCCAACAATACAGTCTTTTCCTTCAGTTGGTCAATGATGACTTTATCTTGTTTCATTGTCAGAGATATTCTAAATTTAGTCAGTGTGATACCTAAGAAGAAACAGAACCAGTTTAAGTACAATTCTAAAGATGTATAGCACTTTCGTTATTTTCTGATTTTATTTCTTGCTACTTTTTAATGTTTTGTCTATAGGAATAAAGTATATTTATGAAAGCACTAAAAGCAGATAATGTAGAGAGTCTCCTCTAGTCTAAGCTCTCTTACATAAAAGTCAGCATAAATTTCAAACTCTATACAGTTCACAGAAGAATCTTTGGGATCTGAAAGCTGACTCCTTTTTAAATCCTTATACTCTTTATATTCCTTTTGCCACTTCTGTAGACATGATGTAGTTCTCATTTCTTGAAGACTCATTCTATTCTATGTTGCCATGATTTTAATATGTTGCTTCTTTTGTTACCTTTTAAATCTTACTATCCTTCTCTCCCAAATACTTTAAATCCAGTTCTTGCATAGCCCCATTTAAAATTTCTCTGACTAGACTGCAAAATTCTATTTATTTTCCGTTTTTTAATCTTTATCCCATACCTATTGCTACCACAGCACTTAGTATGAAGTCTGCTAAAATCTGGCATCTATAATCATTCAGTTCCTAAAGGCAATACTTTGAGAACAACGGTTTGCTCTGGATAATGGCACTAAAGCTGCCCTACACTCAATGTTTTTTATTAGAGTGGACGGATGAATTACATGGTAGGCAGACTGCCTCTCTGTCATCCCTACTGTTATCCAACTCCACAAAGGTTGCAAGCAGAGAAGTATTTTAATGCTATCTGTTAATTCTAAACAAAACATCAATGACCAAGCAGAGAAGGTGAAATACTTTGTTTTGTTGTTGTTGTGTGAAGATCTGAATAATCTTTTAAACTGTCACTGTCACTGTCTTCCCGTTCATCATCGATTTGCTCGAGCGGACACCAGTAACATCTCCATATGTCCTGTCTCATGCAAGCTCATGCAAGTAGAGCCCAAGGGTACCTGCTTGCTCCAGGAACATAAAGAGCCTCAAACCATTCCACCAGGTCATGGGAATGAGGTCTATAATTGTTACTGGTATCTGGCATTTCAAATACGACACGGGTAGCTTGCCAGGCTCTGCCGCATGGGTGGCATACTCTTGTAGTCATCTCAAAAGCCAGCATTTATTGATGATTGCGGCCACGCGAGCCGGGCTGTGATAGGCTGGTCTGCTGATGGAGTTCTGATGAGGGGGAAGTCTGGATGTGGAAAATGGAGGTCCTCATGGAGTGGGGGGGTTGTCTGGCTTGTTGTGAGGCTCTGCTGGGGTGGTGGGCCAGGGCTAGAACCTGCCATCCCTCCCGGGCACCTCATGAGCGGCTGGGCACAGGGAGAGCCAGTAGCAGCTCTGCCCCATGTCTGTCTCTTTTAAACACTTACCACATTATCTCATTTCAGGGTCTGTCTTCTAATTTTTCTTGTTATCTTGTTTAATGAAACAATTGATGGAACGATTTTATAGAGCAAAAGTACTCTTCACACTCAACCTGGAGTGTAGGTGGAATTACAGCAGAGGGCCAAGGAGGCTGTATTTAGAGCAAAGGAAATATCTAATGCGAAAATAGTCTATTCTTAGTGGCCAATCATTATACATATAAATGACTTTGTGACGCTGCTGCGTTGCTGAGGAAAAGTGGCTATATGAATATTGCTAGAACTTGTTGTGGCAATTATGAGTCATTCAACAATAAACTTGGGAAATAAAATTTATTTTTGTTTGTGATAGCTTATATAATTGATGAAAGAATTTCTAAATTTGGAGTCATTAAGAAAATGTTTTCTATGTGATAAAGAAAATGAAAAGCAAAATTTGGTCTTCCCCAAACTTATAACATGGGTACATTTTAATTGGTATTGTAGTGTACACAATGTGTCAACCTAATTCAGCTCGGGATATTTTATTTGTCTTTTGATAGCAACTTGATGGATATATTTAAATTGGGTCAGACCATAGGCAATTTAGAGAAGTGTGTTTCGTATTGATAGTCTGGAGCCTTTACTTAATGGTTCAATCCACTTGATCCATTATCAGTGTTACACAATATTCACATTATGTTTTGCAGATTTTCTTGCTTGTGACCTTTGTGGTGTTGGATAACAGTAGGGATGACAGAGAGGCAGTCTTAGTGATACCTTTAAGTGTCACTAAGTAGAATGATATGCTTTATTATTGTGTCACACAGAATTATGAAAACATGGATTCATAACATTACATTAAAATTTATGCATCTTTGACACTCTGAGTACTGTATATGTTTTATCACTTGTAACTTGTCACTTGTCTTCCTGTTGATCATCGATTTGCTCGATGGGCACCAGCAATGTCTCCATTCATTGGGAATGAGGACCGTTATTGTTACTGCTTCTGGTATATTGAATACACCACAGGTAGCTTGCTAGACTCTGCCATGGTTCTGAGTTCATCCCAGGGTGTCTAGTCTTTTCTATGTCAGACCATCAACCAACCAGGGGCCCACAGGGCAGAGCCCTGGGTATAGACAAGTCTGTCTCCTGTCTGCCTCCTGTTGATGCAGATGGGCATTGCAGCAACACCTACAACACCTCGAGGGGCAGAATATGTTATATATTTAATATAAAATGTGATTTATATATAGAATGGCACAGAAAATGCAAATTGTATTTTTAGCTATCATTTCAAATTGGACTTCAGGGGCTAAAGTTACATTATTATTATAACAGGATTTCTGATTCATCAAAGAATAAGAGTTAAGTCACCTCCTCAACAACCACTTCAGGAAATCTAGTATAAATACTGTTTCTTAGTTTGAGAAGTTCTGAATTTACAGTCAATTCCCTCGATTCCAATTTTCTAGAATTATGTATAATTGTGATGAGCTTTCTTGTAATCCACTTAAACCCGCTGATATACTTTGATTTATTTCAATCAGCAAAATGGTAACAGACCCTTAAAAAAAACTTTTTAATGTGACTTTTCCAAGTTACATAGACATTAAGATGTGGGACACATTAAGCTGTCTAATTGTACTGCTGGTCTAATGCCTAAGTATTAATCTGTCACAATGTCAAATAACATACTGCTAGGCTTTCCCTCCCCCTTTTTTATTAGTAAAATGTGTCTGTGCTTAACAAACCCAGTATAAAAATATTCAGAAGTGCAATTAGAATGCTATCTAATTTGTGATGACTTAAGGACAGCACAATTCAAAGATTAGCAGTCAACGTGATTTGAAAATAGAAAATATTGGCAAAGTTATGGTACTGCAGCAACTTAACGGAAACACAAGGAGATTCGCAGAAGTACACAGTGATGAATGCTAGCTCTTCTAAGGACCAGTATAGCGTACGTTATGCTATACTTAGTAGATGTATATCCCATCTACTTTGCCTCTCATCTTTGTGAAGTGTTCTCACTCCCCACTCTTTACTCTTTTGCTTTTACAGCAGTGGCATGGCATAAGAAAAACTAATTTCATGGTAGAAACAGATTTCCCCATGTGTTTAATAAATTAGCTCCACTAGCTATTCTGTAGCTCTTCGGCAAAGAAGATTGAGTGAAGGGAATTAATTTTAGCAAGTACTTTTTGCATTGGCCAAAGTCTTGCACTGTTCACATGACTCAGGTTTGTCTAAGACAGTAAAAAATCCATAAAACCACACATAATAAAAAATGTAAATCAAAACTAGAACATATTGTTTGGGAATTTTCAAGTGACATGCTTAAAGTAAATATGTATTCAATTAATAGTAGGTCTGCATTTTGTGAATGGTGGGAGGCTCATTAAATAGTAATTTTGATATGTTGGATTGCATTCTGTAAGTATTCATATACTTACAGAATATAAGAGAATATACACATTTTTATATATGAGTATAATATGAGAATATACTCATTGAATACGAATTTTGATAATTTTTCATTCTTATACTTTCTGCGGTATATGCCAAATACCAGTAACAATCATAGACCTCATTCCGGAATGTATTGAGGCTCTTTATGTTCCTGGAGCAAGCAGATGCCCTTGGGCTCTACTAGCATGAGACAGGACATATGGAGATGTTACTGGGGCCCGCTCGAGCAAATCGATGATGAACGGGAAGACAGTGATACAGTGATACTTTCTGCATTTCAACCAAAACTCAGGGTCCAACCAATGTTGGACATCCAATGTCCCATAATGAAGATAAAATATGTAGTGAAAATAAAATAAGAACACTGTGTTGGCACCAAGGTAAGCACAGAGAAGATAAGTTTCACTATTGTGATAACACTGCCTGCAAAAGTGTATTCATTCATTCAAGAAAAATCGGTCACTATCATGACATAGTTAAACATCTTAATCCATTCAGTTCTCAGAGCAACCCTGTAAGCCAGGTCTCATATCACTGTTAGTTTTGCAGATATGGAAACTGAAGCATGGAGAAATTAAGTGAGTTACCCAAGTTTGCATCTGGTGGTTAAGCAGTGGATTTACCAATGCAGATAGTTTGGTTCCAGAACTATGGTCTATTAGCCCATAGACACATAACCTTACATTATAATTATACATATTTTCTCTAAACTAAACGAATGTGTGAGGAAGAAAGCCAAGAGAAGCACAATCCTGGCTATCATAATTTCAGGTACCTCCACAGTCTGAACTTGAAGTAGGGGAATGTTTTCAGTTTGAGACAGGCAGAAAACCTTGAGAAGTGGGGAGTGTGCATGCGTGTGTGTGTGTGTGTATGTGTGTGTGCATGTGTGTGTGGACAACATTGGAATATGAATGTTGTTTCTCCTGTGCTTTTTGCTTCAAATTGTCCCTCCTCTGGTTCTTGAATGAGGTGATGAATTTTGTATTTAAATCAAAATAAGACAACTCAAAATTGCTGTGTTAGTAAAAAGCCTCAAACTTCTACTAGTATTTAGGCCACATTCAGTTAAGAAAAAAGTTTCCTCTTTAAAATGTATGTCTATTTTAAATTCTGCATGGCAGAAAGACACCTCAATTATGAGGTTTGGGATCCTTGCTATTTCAGAGTCAGAAAAGTCTTGTTTGGAAACACGGTGTGCAAGGAGAAACTGAAAACAGAAGACTGAGGCATTCCTTGGTGCATTAACTACGAGGAGTGGAAAGAAAATATTTAAGGGTAGAATAAAAAACAAGGAAATTTCTGGCAAATGAAGTATCAAAAGAAATTAAACAGGACAATATAGTCACATTTGGGTTGTTTGAGTGGAAAAGGAAAGACTACTGAGTTTTTGAAAGTGAGTAAACACAATGAAATATTCTGGTTATACTACTCCACCTGGACGTCATTATAAGAATCAATCTATTGAGCAATATCTGTTTTTACTTTAATTTTGGGAATATATAGTTAAAGTTCAAGAAACTGCAATTTAATCTGTAGGACAAAGAAATTCTATGTTTGAAGAGTAGTGAGGTAAATCAGATGGTGTTCTATCAAATAAATCTATATATCTAGCTATAATAATTGTATTTTGGAGCACAGAAGCCAAAAAATTCAGGTGTTATGTTGTCGGGAGCTGCTGGGATCTCCAACGGTATCAGGGAACAAGTTCTCATCTACTTCTGAAGCCAGCAGGGAATGGATGAAAACTCAGGAGTCCAGGGCAGTTTTAAAAAGCTTTACTCTCAAAGATTCTGGTATACAATCCAGTATCAAGAAAACCCTAGACTTTAGGGTTCCTAGCTGGGCCCCAGCCATGGTAGATTTAGAATCTTAGGCCAAGATGGCCACTACCATGCGCTAAGGCCTAACAGGGAAGGGAAGGGAGAGAACAGAGGAGAGGCAGAGAGGAAAAAAGAAGCCCAAATGGCCAAAAAGCCCTTTCTCCTTTCTCCTTTCTCCTAGTTTATCATGCCAAACCCTTAGAAGCCCAGCTCATCATGGGTTGGGCTATCCAGAGATAAAGCCAGGTAGATGATCCTACCGAAACAAAGATCTTCAGGTGGGCCCTATGGCTCAAGCTTCACAAATGCCAGAGCTGACTCCCCTGAGGGCAAAATCTCCCTAGCAGAATGAGGAGGAGCTGCATCTTTGAACAACAAAGCAGTTCAGAATGCAATTTGTAAAACACGGCATTGATATTTCTTACCATGAATATATAGCCATCTAATTCCAGACTCTTGATCCCACTAATGTCCAAAATTCATCAGAATAATTCACTTTGGCATTATCTTTAGTATCAGAGACACATCAATTTGCCCTAGCGACACAGTGGCATGTCTCTTTGAACTAGGAGGATTGATTACATTATGGTTGATCCAACGTGGTCAAGTATTCTTGGAATATCTACATGTATGTCCCACATGGGGACCTGTGGGAGAAAAAGAGTATAGAAATGGGGCAAGCATGATTCATAATATTCATGATAAAAATATTTATGTCATATAAAATTATGGGCAGAATCAGTCCAATTCCTCCCCACGCTCCCATTGTGTCTGCTCTAGAGATTCCCTAAAGGTAGGGAGTAGTTCTTTACAAAGCTAAGTGTAGCCAGATAATTTCCTTTTTTATGCAATAATCTTTATTTCACATTCCTTTTTTAAAGGCAATCAATAAATCAGTATAAATAACACACCTGCATTTGGACAAAGAAGTTCAAATTTGTTGATCTACTGACATTGTAACCTTGGGCAAGTTATTTACAACTATCTTACTGTGTTATGGGGACTAAATAAGAAAATTCATACTAAGTACGCAGCAAAATGTATATACAAAAGCACTTAGAAATATTTTTGTTAGTGTTACTGTTATTACACGATCAATTATAAATACATTGCTCACATATATTTGCATGACAGACTATTTACTAAAAAAATATTGGAAATTACAAACGTTGCTTGTCATTTTCACTTGGCATAAAGAAGTAAAAAAATCCTTATTTTTTGATTTATCAATTAAATATTGTAATATTAGATTTAATATAGGAACTATTACGTATTTACAAACTTACAAGTTTAATGTCAGGGTCAGAGTGATATACACACTTTCAGGGCACTTGCCTTAAAAGTAGTGGACCTGGGTCCTATGCCAGGCATCCTATATGGTCCTCAGAGCACGACCATGAGTTATTCCTGAATGCAGAGCCAGAAGTGACCCCTGAGCATCACTCAGTGTGCAGTCCCCCCAAGAAAAAGTCACAAATTTTAATGTCAAATATGTTTTGACTCTAAAGTCCCAGAATAGCATATCAAAAAGATTCTTTTCATGTTAACTTTATTTTTAAATTACATAAAGTAATAAATGTTAAAATGCATAATACATTTCTTCTAAGAAGCTTAGAAGAAATGCAAAGTAATTTAATTTCAAAGACTAGGTATACATAAGTTAATGATTTTTCTGACAGCTGGCATTGTATTTTATAATTACTAGCTGTTGAAAGTTAACTGAAACAATCTATTGTGACTTGCAGGTATATAATAATAAAGGCTATAAATAATAATTAGTACTCTGTCATCTACTTAACTAGGTATAATCTCTCATTTCCCCCAAAGAAACAATTTTTATATAATTACTATTTTGTACATTTTAAAGTCACAATTTCTTACTGCTTAATTCCCAATTTATTCATTTTTCACATTGGGACTTGAAAAAACTGGTAAATTTGAAATATTTATAGAGAAATTTAAGTATGTGCTTTCAACAAAGTATAAACTCCTCCCTGTTTCTAGCATAGACTTTACAATTTTATTAACCTTTAAAAATAATTTCATTTAAAGTAATTTAAACAAATTAGAAGGAATAAAAAAATACAGATTAGGGGCCAGAATGATAGCACAGCTTGTAAGGTGTTTGCCTTCCTTGTATGTGGTCTACCCCGGTTTGATTTCCTGCCATCCCATAAGGTCCCCCAAGAGTCGCTGGGAGTAAATCCAGAGTGTAGAGCCAGGAGCAACCCCTAAAGGATTTTCGGGGTGTGATCCAAAAAATTAAAAAAAAAGATTCTCAGTTAATGGGGATTAAGTTATCTTCAAAAACAGGATGAAAAAGTTAAGAAACAGCTTTCTGATTTGCATGCTAACAAGTCTAAATAATGCAGAGTTTAAGAGGAAGAGAATTTGAAAGAGAAACAAATACCTTGAGACTACTTGTCTTCTAAAGTAACTGTCAAAGAGAACTTTGCTCTCTGAATAAGAACTACCAATGACATAAGGGATTTTGGTATCCTTTGGGCTATATTAAGAAGTGTCATTGAACTATTCAAAATGTGTCCATTCAAAATAAGGACTCGTTATCTGCTCATGATATATGTATATATGGGGATTTGTCATGATTAAATGCAGTCAGGTTGAAAATTCGAATAAGATGATCTCAAAAGTATGAAAAGTTATTCATTATTCATGAATATAGAAAAATCAGTAAAATAAAGGTTGGCTGCTTACAATGTGTCCAGATACTTAGAGCTAAATATACCAAAAATAGCCCCAAACTTGTTTTTGCTTCTTGAAGTTAAAAAGCTGCTGAATAAATTGTAACTTATTTGTAATAATGATCATATTGAATATTAAACCTAAAAACTTCCAATCAAGAAGAATTTCTTTTCCTCAAGAAAAGGATGCAATGATTTGATCTAACTCTAATAATTAAATATATATTTATATATAATATATAAATCTAAATTATAATATATATATCCTGAATGCATATAAAATACACACATATCTATATGTAGATTATAATATTATATTAACGTGAATATGTTAGTGTGCTGATAGTATTTGGTGTGTACATAATTTAAACAAAGATAATGTCTAGTAAACACATCATTTCTCCGAGACATAGTGAGTTTAGAAAAGGAAATAATATAAAACTACTATAATCCTTTTGAGAAGAAACATTTACCTTGAGTTTCAAAAAGATGTAGATATGATAAAATCATTTCTCCCCTACCCCATATACCAAGTATAACCACCTCCATGATTGTGCGAAGAATGCCGAGAGAGAGACACACAAAAGGACGCCTGTCTTCAGGAACTCTTGAGCTCATTCCGCCAACGTGGCAAGGCGCGAGCCTCAGGAGACCAAATGCTAACGTCCAAGCTTGCTATACGGTGCAGAGAAGCGATAAAAGAAGACCTCAAAGACAGAAGAGCAGAAATACTGGAAGATGCAGCAGAAGCCAGAAAAGCATTCACACCGCCTGCCTGTCTTTCGCCAACTATAAGTCCAAGATGACTGCCCTCCGACACCCTGATGGATCTATCACATCTTCCAGAAAGGCAATGGAGAAGATTATCCAGGACTCCTACTCAAATCTCTTTGATAGCCACATCCATCTGCCCACATATCAAATTCTACAGGATGGATATGTCATTCCCAACGTTCTCCCTTCTGAAATCTGACATGCCATTTTGTGGGTAAAGAAGGGAACAGCACCAGGCCCAGACAGAGTCAGACCCAAAACCTGAAGAATCTGCCGCCGGTACTCATCAATTACTAGCTCGGCTCTTCACATGCTACCTGTCTGAATGCAAGGTGCCCTCCCAATGGAAAACCAACAAGACAGTTCTACTGTTCAAGAAGGGAGACATTCAAGACATTGGCAACTATCGCCCCATCTGCCTGTTGTCTGTCATCTACAAGCTGTTTACACAAGTCATCCTGAACAGGATTGAAGGACAACCATGCGAGCAAGCAGGCTTCCAGAAAGGGTTCAGTACAATCGACCATATCCACACAGTAACCAAGCTCATTGAGATTTGTAGGGAGTATAAGATGCCGCTCTGTCTCACGCTCATTGATTTACAGAAAGCCTTTGATTCTGTGGAGACTGAAGCGGTTATTGAAGCCCTAGCCAAACAGGGTGTTCAAATCCAATATATCAAGATCCTTAGTGAGCTGTATGATGGATTCACCACCAGGATCTCACCATTCTACAAAGAAGTGATCATCAATGTCAAAAGAGGGGTTCGACAGGGTGATTCCATTTCACCAAAACTCTTCAGCGCCACCCTTGAGAATATCATGCGACAACTAGAATGGGAAGGAATGGGAGTGAAGACAGATGGTCGGCAACTACACCACCTCCGCTTCGCTGATGACATCGTTCTAATAACAACAAACATTAGCCAAACGGCACAAATGCTGGCTGACTTCGACCGAGAATGTGGAAAGATAGGTCTACAGCTGAATATAAAGAAAACAATGTTCATGAAGAAAGAACTAGTTCCTGAGGCCCCATTCACTCTCAATGGAACAAACATCTCTGAATGCAGCAGTTATGTGTACCTAGGTCGAGAAATCAACATGATGAACAAACTAAAACCTGAGCTGCGCAGGAGGAAGAGAGCAGCATGGAATGCCTTAAAAGGCATCAAAGAAATAGCTAAAAGGACAAAGAACCTCCGGCTCTGGGCACATCTCTTCGACTGCACCCCTTCTCCCTGCATTAACATATGCTTCAGAGACCTGGGTCCTATGAAAGCAGGATGAGAATATTATTCAGGTCTCCCAGAGAGAAATTGAAAGAGCTATGCTTGGAATATCACGCCTCACTCAAGTGAGAGAAGGAATCCGGAGTTCTGACCTCCATCGCTATTCCAAAAATCAGGGATGCTGTCTCGTTTGCCAAGGCATCAAAAATCAGATGGGCTGGACATGTAATGCGATTTGGAGACAACCGCTGGACTAGAGCCATTACCGACTGGATCCCACGGAATGTCAAAAGATCACGTGGCCGCCCACCTACAAGATGGTCAGACTTCCTTGTAAAGACCCTGAAGGAACGGTTTAAGGCTCTTCATATTCCTGAATCAACCAGATGCCATTGGGCTACATTGGCATGTGATAGGTCCAATGGAAATGTTACTGGTGCCCGCTCTAGCAAATCGATGAATAACAGGATTTAAGTGATCAATCTTAGAAAAATCTTTTTGAGAGAGGGAATTTTACAATCTCTAACTATAAGGGATAAAATGATGAGTGCCACATCACTATGTTTCTACATTTTTTGTAAATGTTATTGTTGCATAGATTGAGAAAAGCATGTATTCATTCCTATGACATTATAGTAAAGATTTTTTCCTATTTTCAAGATAAAAAACAATAAATATGAATTTAATAGCAATAACTGAATTCTGTGATCGGGAATAATGTATATTTTGAGATCCAAAATTATATCCGTTAAACTGCTTTAATATTCAATATCACTTTTTCTTGCCCATTTCTGTATGAAGAAAAGAAATCAAAGAATATGTATATGAGGGTGAGGGAGGGGTGTCTTTGCCATACACATGATTAGAAATCATTATTTATAGTAACAATTGTGTAAGAACATATAGCTTTCCATATAATGAGTGAATATTGTTTCCACAAATACATTAAAGATTTATCAATGCTGTTCCTAGAAAATTAAGGAAAAAACTGAAAATAAATAAAATATTTTTAAATAGAAGCATGCATTTCAAAAATAAAGCTGTGAAGTTATGTCAAACACTTATCTCTGGCCTCTGCCTAACACATTTTTTTAAAATTTTGGGTCACACCCAGTGACATTCAGGGGTTACTCCTGGCCTTTTGCTCAGGAATTACTCCTGTTGGTGCTTGGGGGCCATATGGGATATCGGGATTGAACCCAGGTCGGCCACATGCAAGGCAAACACATTACCCAGTGTGCTATCACTCCAGCCCCCTACCTAACACTTTTAAACACAATTTTATACTGACAGAATAATAGAGTCAGAGTCTGAGATATATATATATATATATATATATATATATATATATATATATAAATTGCTGTTTGGGTCACACCTGGTGATGCTCAGGGGTTATTCCTGGCTCTTTGCTTATTCCTGGCAGTGCTTGGGGCACCATATGGGATGTTGAGGATCTAACCCGGTCAGCCACGTGCAAGGCAAATGCTCTCCCCGCTTTTCTATCATTCTGGCCCCTGATCAAACATATTAAGGGGAATATCAGCTATCTTTAATAATAACAATAGGGGAAATTCTAGGGTTGATAATCATACTTGTCTTGCTTTAAAAAAAATCTACAAAAATAATAAAAATATACTGTTTGTTCATATTCTTTATGTTCATTGTTCAATGGATGCAAATTATTTTACATGTAAACCAAGATGACAATTTATTTTTCAATGCATAGTTTGTTTTGTAATATATATATATATATATATATATTTTTTTTTTGTGTGTGTGTGTGTGTGTCTAAATTGTCTATTCTATTTGTAGAATTTTCCATGAGAAATTTGGGGAGCAAAACGAAAGGGGCAGAACTGACAGCAACAGTGAATCAGTGCATCCCAACCAATGAAATAATGAAATAACACCACAGTGTTCTTACAGGGGCAGTGATGAATATAAACAGACAGAGATGTTGAATAGCTACTGGGAGAAAAGACAATGAAGCATCATTTCAATAAAGGACCTTTCTCTACCATTGCAGGTAGCTTTGTGAACTGGCTAAATTAGGATACCCATATTAAAATTGCCTGGTTTAAAACAGAAGTCTTTGAAAGATAGCTCTCAGATATCTTTATCTAAAGAATTTGAATTAATAATAGAAATATTGCAGGCCCCCTGGGATGAACCCAGAGCCAATGCAGAGTCTGGCAAGCTACCCACGGTATATTCGATATGCCAAAAACAGTAACAATAATGGGCCTCATTCCCAATGAATGGAGACGTTACTGGCACCTGCTCGAGCAAATCAATGAAAAATGGGAAGACACATGACACAGGACATGATGTATATTCATGGAAACATCTCTATCATTTTCTATCTCTTTCTCGCCCCATTTTCCTTTCTGAACGTGTGTGTGTCTGTGTGTGTGTGTGTGTGTGTGTTTGAGATGAACACTACTTGGAATCAATATGTTATATACTTTAATGATGTAATTTTTATGGAAAATCTAAAAGTAAGTAGAACTCTTTGCCATTAAAAGAGTATTATAAATATACATTTTTGGTGATTTATAAGCCAACATTTGGATTATAGTATTTGTACTATGAGGCAGCATCTCATTATATTCTGGATTTTTTTTTTTTTTGTATTTTGGGTCACACCCAGCGATGCTCAGGGGTTACTCTTGATTCTGTACTCAGGAATTACTCCTGGCAGAGCTTGGGTGGCCATATGGGAAGCCGGGATTGAACCTGGGTTAGCCACATGCAAGACAAATGTCCGGCCCCCTACTCTGGATATTTTAAGGACTGGACC
The DNA here is from genome assembly GCA_021461705.1 of Cryptotis parvus. NCBI lineage: Eukaryota > Metazoa > Chordata > Mammalia > Eulipotyphla > Soricidae > Cryptotis > Cryptotis parvus. The sequence continues at coordinate 48,979 of JAJIBD010039327.1, read as the reverse complement.
CCAGGGATAAACCCAGAGCCACAGCTGAGCCTGGCAAACTACCTCTGGTGTATTTGATATGCAAAAACAGTAAATATAATGGGCCTCATTCCCAATGACTGGAGACATTACTGGCGCTCACTCGAGCAAGTCAATGACAACAGGAAGACAATGGAGACGTGAAATATACTGAGATATTAGTTACCCCTAGAGGACAAACTGATATAAAAATCTTATAGATAAAATGCCAGAAGTAATAGTATATTTTAAATCCATTGGATAACTTCTTTTGTATTAAGTTATTAATTGTAAAATGAAAACAATAATATGAAACATTTAATGGTAGATTTCCACTTCAAATGCTTAAGTTTTAAATTGGTATATTTTTCTATATATGAGATGACCAAATATTAAAATTACTTATCATTGAATTTTTATAAGTCACAAAATTTCTCTTAATAATATGGTCCTAACTTAATTTGTAAATTATTCTGGTCTATACCTGAAAATTTGTTAAATACAAACTAAAAATTACACACTTTAGGGGCTAGAGCCATTATAGAGTAGGTTGAGTACTCTTCTTGCTAATGACCAAATCAGATTCTATTCCTCAACATATGATCCTGTGAGCTCCATCAGGGGTGTTGGTACCAGGGTGTGGCCCATAAACAAACAATCCAAACAAAATCAACCGTAACTGACATATCTCATAGTGCCAGAGATAGTAAAGCTGGTAGGGTTGTGGTCATGCATGTGGCCAACTCAGGTCCTATCACTGGTATAATATATTGTTCCCAGAACTCACAGGAGTGATCCCTGATCACAGAGCCAGGAATAAGCCCTGAGAACAACAGAGTTTGGCCCAAAAAACAAAAGACAAAATAAAAAACTATAATATATCTATTATTATATTCAATTCAGATTTTTATTTGCTCATATAGCAGACACCATAAATGTATAATTTGCCCTATGAGCCATGTACAATGTTTTATTACTAGTTCCCACATATCAAGATATAAATAAAAGGTAATGTAAGCAAGATAGGACAAGACAATATGTAACACGACTACCTCCTGAAGAGGGTTTATTCATGCAATAATACAAAAGCATCACTATAATAAAATACAGCAAAACATCTAATTTTCATAAAATAATTATTTTGAGATAGGGTATCCAAAGAATGTTTAGAAGAAGATAATTTCCACGTGCTACTTAAATTTGCTGGTGTGAATTTGATTCATTCTAAAAAATTAATAAGACCCATGAGATACAACACTGGGGTTGGAACGATATTACAGTGAGCAGGCTTTTGTCTTGCAAGCGGCCAATCAGTTTCCTACTATTCCCAGCATTCCCTAGCATAACCAAAAGTAATTTCTCAGTGCAGAGCTAGGAGTAATCACTTAGCCAATATTGCCAGGTGTGACCCAAAAAGAGAAAAAGTAATAATTAAGGATTTAATACAGGTCCAAGATGCTTTCTTTGCATGATGCTGACAGGGGTGAAATCCTGGAAGTACATTTAGGTCCCCTCAGCACTGACAGGAGAAATCCCTAAGCACATAGCCAGGGATAATATCTGATAACCTACAAGTTTACTCCAGCTTCTCACACCAAAATGAATTTTTATATGGAAAAATTAATTGTACTTGATATAGAAGGAATTCATATTTAAGTACTATAAGATAGAATCTATTCCAAAATATGTACATCAGAGATTATCATATAGTTTGCACAAAATGAACTAATAGTTTACTTTACAAATCTTAGACAAAAGCAAACATTAATAAAATGAAGACAAAACAAATCAACACTAAGTTGAATAAAGTTTTGACTTATGACCATTCCAAATAATTTCAATGAACAATTTCTAAATGTGAAAAAAAAGTTCAGTCTTAGTATTTTATATAGCACTTTTGCAGGCAATGCCAGAAATGTTTTCTTCAAAAAAAATAACAATAAAGTCTAATAGGGAGCATTAAAAACTGAAAAATAAGAATCAGCTTTTACCTAAACAGGATCTGAGTGATTACACCAAAATTCACATAGCATTAAAGAATAGCAGTCCTAGACAGTAAGTCTGTGTATTATCCCAAATAGCATAATTATCTCCTCTCTACTAAATTTTCCATGCTTTTTACAAAACGATGGGTAAAGCTAATTCTCTGTCGTTATGCAAATCCCACCTACAAAGAACATTATTGGTAATAGCCATGGGTCAGTTTATTTCAAGATAATATAGCAGGTGCTCACATTGTCAAAATACCTGCATTATAATTCCATTCCTGTTTCTGTTTTTAATTATGAAGTGCTTCTCAACAGGAAACAATCCTACAGAGAACTGAAACAATTTATTTTAAATACTGTAAACAACATAGAAGCTCAGCTCCATGGATACAAGATTCCTGTTCATCTCCAGAGCTCACAGCAAGCTATGCCAACTGAATATACAGTAGTGAAAAAGACGGATACTTATTTCAAAATGTTTTGCCTCATGAAAAACTCTAAGTAGAGATTTAAATGACTTTGATTCTATTACTAATTACTAAGTGTTATGTGTTTTATACTATTCTATTACCAGCTTATTAAAAAAGAAAGAGAAAACTACTGTAAATATAATGAATCTGTCTTGCCTTCATTGTCACACAATCCAATGAAAGACATATTAGATGCAGTTCTGGCTACAATCAAAAACACTACCAATGAAGAACAATGAAGACACTATATGATTCCCATACCACAAACTAGCAGCCACATCTTACCTAGGTAAAGAAAGACTTATAGAGTCAAAAAAACCTCTACATTTTGTCAAGTTCTTTCCTTCATGCAGAAAGCAAAATATAAGCTCAGCAAGGATTATTTTTTTCTTTTATTCTTATTTTATTAATTTGTAACCACTTCTTATTTTATTTTTGTTTAATTTTAAATTAAGTGAGTTTTAACTTTAATTAAGACTTTAATTTTCACTAATAAAACAAAATTTTATTTTCTCGATTTATTTTATTATTTTGGAATCATTTTCCAAATTAATATATTAGTTAGTAGCCCTACCTCCCAAGTTCATGGCATGCTAGGTCTGAAGCTAAAACATAGAGAAAAAGTAGATAAGGATGATGATCCTTCCTGGGAATGACTCAGAACAGCTGAGAAAAAGCTGTAAATTATTATAAAGCACTCTAGGTTGAAGAGTACTTCTTTCTTTGTCTTCTATTATTTGCTCTCAGGATACATCTAACAGAATTGTTTGTTCATGTAATAAATAAATTTCACACTTCTCTGTCTCTGAATGCTTATTTTATTCTTATTTGCTTGTCACAAAGACACACAGAAAAACTTGGAATAAATACTCCTACTGTTTAATATAATAAATCATAAAAGTATTAAATTTCTTCTTATATGTTGCTTTATTCTGCAAATTTTAAAACATGCTTTAGGCCACATATAAGTTACATTGACAATATTTGTGTGTCGCTTCCTAAAATAAATTAATTTTAAAAAATAAACATGAAACATATATTTTTGGGGTTACTATTCATGATACCACAAATACGACTAAACTGAATCTTAGGAACAGCTATGCTCATGGAGACACTTTATATATTTCAATTAAATTTTAACAATTCAATGTTATTACACTTTGTCATTGTATAATATTTTTCTTATGTAAACCTAACTCTTAAATGAAAGGAAGAAGAGATTGGTGTTTTATATGTATAAGATTTGTTCTCTGATACCCAAACCCCATATGGACTCATATAAAATAACAATTTTCCTTTAACAAAACCACTTGTGGTGTATACAAGCTGTCAAACTGATTTAAATCATTTAGCTTAATCAACAAAACCAATTTTACATCTAATCAATTTCTAATCATTTGTTTTTATTTAACAGAACAAATAAAACCTTTAGAGAAACTTCTTCACTAAAAGCATATAGATACCTAAGACGTTATTAGCCCAATTCAAGTTTTAAGAGTTGCAAATAATTTCTTCATTTTTTTCCACATTTGCACTAAGCAGCCAAGTATAATACACATGTTCTCTACTCTATATTTCTTGTTAAATTTGTAAGGTACAATAAACAGCAAGGACAGTAAAAGAATAAATACTTATATTGCTTAAGTGTGGTCACACACAGATATAAGCCACTAGTTTCCTAGGCATGAAAATAGTAATTAACTAACAAAAATGATCTGTTTCTTAAGTGTTTCAATGAATAAAAGGATCATCACCTAGAAACTGGATTAAAAACTATCAATCTGTCATGAATACTGTATTTAAATAAATAAAAACGGAGTGAAGAGTGAAGAGTATCATTGAGTATTTAATATAAATACTCTTAAAATAATGACCACTTTGTGTATATGTCTGATTTTATGTAATGTGGAATAGTTGACTGGACCATGATCCGTTAAGGCACCAAACCTATATACTTACGCCTGTATCTATAGTAATGCTCTTAAGCTCTCAAGTTATCCTTCAGCCCAAATTTATACTTAAGAGAAAATTTTTAGTATGTCTGACAATCTGAGGTTCAAATGGCATACAACTGATTTATAGAAAAAAGGTAATTTGTGAATTTATCATGTGTATAAGCCACAAACATTGAAGATTTATTTTGGTACCAGTGTACTATTCTATAAAAAAAAACTCATATTTGATAAGACAAGTTTGAGAAAGAAAGTGATTTCCACAAATTCAATAGGAAAATGCTGATTTGGTTAGGATCGCCAGACATTAGCCCTTGAAATATACAGTTGTGAGAAGCACACAACACATGAAGTTGAAATTTCTCTTTTCTCAGCACATTATAAAAATCAAAGATTTAAACTTCAGGTTGGGGCCGGAGCGATAGCCCAGCGGGTAGGGTGTTTGCCTTTCACGCAGCGGGCCTGGGTTCGATCCCCGGAATACCATATGGTCCCCGGAGCACCGCCAGGAGTAAGTAATTCCTGAGTTCAGAGTCAGGAGAAAACCCCTGAGGGTCGCCGGGTGTGACCCAAAAAAGCAAAATAAATAAATAAATAAATAAATAAACTTCAGGAGGAAGTCAGCTAACAGTCATTAGAACTCAGGTTTACCCAACACACCATTTTGTAACAATGTTAGAAATAATTAGATGCTATTTAGTTATGCTTTTAATAAACATATTTCATCACTTAATTTTATTCCTTTACACTAGTTTTAGGTGGAAAAAAGACTGTGTAAAATAGTCATATTAATAAAGATGCTTAAATATATTTTTGAAAGCAAATTTAGTGACTGGAGACATAGTGCAGTGGGTAGGGTACTGCCTGCCTTACAGGAGGCCAACCAGGCCCCCGAGTATCACCGGTATGGCCCCAAAGCAAAACAAACAAGCAAATCTCACAGCTATTCCCGTGCCCTGGTCTTTAGCATAAGTTACTGAGACCCTCACAGTTCTTCAGCCTTTCTTCTATCAATATCTAATGTGTAACCTCTCCATTCCCGTGGTTTTCTGCTTTCACATTTTAAAGCACTTCTTTTTTTTTTCCTTTTTTTTTGCTTTTTTGGGTCACACCCGGCGATGCTCAGGGGTTACTCCTGGTTCTGCACTCAGGAATTACTCCTGGCAGTGCTCAGGGGACCATATGGGATGCTGGGGATCGAACCCAGGCCGGAATAGGCCAGCCACGTGCAAGGCAAACGCCCTACCGGCTGGACTATCGCTCCGCCCCCCAGCACTTCTGACATTAATACCTTCATTGGTCAATGGAATTTGTTTCTGCTTTTACTCTATTTTTTACCAGGTCATCAGATTTATCGTAAACTAAGCAGCTAAGGCCCAATCATCCTGATATCCCAGAGAATAGATGAAATCCTCCAGTCAAGGTGAGAAACACAACCTGAGACAAAATGCAGTAGGTCATAGAAGTTGAGGGAGCTCCGTAAGAACATGACTTTATAATCCAAATGAGAATAAACTCAATTGTGAGTCAACTTTTGTCAAAAGTTACTAAAGCTTGAGGTGCTTGATTCACAACAATCACAAAAGCCTGATAATCTCCACAAAGTTTATGTTTTCTTTGCTTGGGGCCCACACATTGCTCTAGACTCAGGAATCTCTCCACATGGGGTCTCAGGGACCATATGTGGTTTGTATGGATTAAATCCAGGTTGGCTGTGTACAGGCAAACATTCTACCCATTGCACAATCTCTCTGGTCCCATATTTATTTTTCACTATGTGATTAATTCAGGTGTTGCTCATTTTGCAACTGTGAAAAAACTGATAGAAACCAATCAATAATCATGAATACTTTATATCTATAATTTACTATTCAGGTTTATTGTGTGTGACAAAGAGAATCCTTTCTCCCCCTATAAATATCACTTTTATATTCCACGTTTTCATCATAGGTAGGTGCCTCTGGAGTGACAAATACAGGATTAGTTTCTCCTAAAATGCTATTCACTGAGGATGGTGGAAACCCATGTGGTACAAACACTGAATCACTGAATTAACAGTTAACTTAGTTAAGAGGATTATTCAATTACTTGGCACCCTTTCCCCCTCTTGCTTTCTCATATAATTAGAGAGTGTATTTTTTACTTGATGCCTTATGTTAGTCTACTGTAGTCATAGCTCTATTTTTAGAATGTCAGTATCAGCTGAATTCTACATTTTTCTCATTAGTGACTCTTTTCAAAAGTCTTTATTTTTTTATGTTACATATTTAATATGGACATCTAATTTTTAATTGTCTGAGACACAGGCCTGCAATGGATATTTACCGTTTTGCTACTATAAACATAACCATGGAAATAAATCAGTTCTTTGTTTCTGAGCCACACTCAGCAGTGCTCAGGGCATTCTTGTGGCTGTGTGTTTAGGGATCAATCTTGGAGGGGCTCAGGAGACCATGTGAGGTGCTGTGGATCAAATCTTGTTGACCATGTTCAATACAAGCACCGGATGCTATACAATGGTTCCAACCTGGAGATTGATTCGAATTTAAGATGTTTTTTTTTCTTTGAATACATTCATAGAACACACATTTTACCTTTCTTTGCGTTTATTTAGAAACAAAATAAACTCCAAATGAGTTAGCACTACAATTTGTATGCTAGGACTTTAAGTGCTGGTTCATTTTATTAGCATAAAAATCACTGGTTTGTTTTTTGCTGTCATGTAAATGAATTTAATAACAGCTAATAATACAAATTCATTGTTAATTAAACTCTCATACAAATGCATTACACAAATATTTAATTACGAATACAAATAAAATTTCTAAAAGAGACCATTTTGTAATGTTTTTAAGGGCAATAATTTCCTTAGTCCAGCTAATTAAAAACACTGAGATGTCTATGTTTTACTGACTTTAAAGATTGTTTTCCTCTGGTTTATAAACAACTTATATTTCTCCAAAGGTACTGTGAACATTATATGTTATAGATATATTGCATTTATATAGAATGTATTATTCCTAAAGTCCAAAGTAAAACTGAAGCAAAGATAAAGATTAGACACTCTCATCCCAGATGCTGAGCTCGGAGGTACCTGACTCAGAGGAATATTATACTGACATCTCTTATCATTTTGACTGATGTCCTGTTTCTGTCTCAGAAGAAAAGAACGTTTTCCTTCCCCTGTCATTTCTGCAAGCTAAAGCAGGCAGGAGATTGCTTTTGACTCATTCTAATTATCAAAACTGCCTTCTCGCTCTCATTACACATCTTTGGTCTCTTTACTGAACTACGTTGCTTCAGCGATTTTGTATGCCAGTTAATGGGTCTTCTATCACATATATTTGTATCACCCATTCCTGCCTCATTGTGAGAAAGCAAAGAAAATGCAAATGCAAAATGCATTTCTATTGCAATTCAGCCCTCAATTTATATGCTATCAGCCATGTAGTCACATCATTACTTGTATACTTTAGTGCTTACTTGTTTTTTAAAAATGTATAATTTTATTAGATTATACAATATTTTGAGATTATATCACGATTTTAAACAGGATTAAATTACATAAAAGAATAATATGGAGGGGCCAGAGGAATAGTACTGCATGTAGGGTGCTTACTTTATATTCAGTCTTCAAGGTGTGATCCCCGAGTACAGACCTAGGTGTAAGCCCTGAGCATAGCCAGCCAGTGTGCACCCTTCTCTCTCCCAAAAATAATAACACAGAATAGTTCTTAAAGGGGAAGAAAGGGAAATATATGTAAATGACATTGCCATCATATAATATGGATAGCAATCTTAAGCAGATATTTTTTCAAAAGTTTGAGTTGAAGCACAAATACTAAAAAAAAAAAGAAATTAAAAGAGAAATAGAAAAATCATAATGGTTTCAAAGCCTGAGTGGACTTGTCATTCTTAATGAAACGTCTAAAGCTATTGACTAATAATATCAAATAAAATATTTTGTTCTCTCATAGAAGACACTGTGTGCCCCTTCCAGAAAGAGAATTCTCTCCTAAATGGACATGATTTTGAATTTGTAGGACAAGTCTGCAAAGGATCCCTTTAGTGTGAATGTGATCATTTCATGCACCATCATTTTTTTTTTACAAATTAATCACATGATGAAATAAAGAGCAAAATTTTGGTTTTCTGGATCGAGGAAGTAAGGCGAATGATGTTAAACAGGAACTATCACAGTATTCATATTTCATCCCAGAGGCAGATCCATTTTTAGCACAGAATCCAATCAGGAAGTGGCTTTTGCATCTAAGGATGCAGCACATAAAACTCCTTTTCATCACTAGAGGACACAGGGAAGTCTCACTTCATCAAACTTGGGCGGAGCCCTGCAAATAACAAGAGAAGCTCTATTCTGTGTGTGACCTATACCTGGTGGCCAGCTTACTGCAGAGACTAAAGGGAGCAAAGCAGATCCTTCATAGAAGCACTTATAAAGCTCTATATTTTCAGAAAACTTTTATCACAACAGTTGTAAAAATATTTGAACATTTCTGCAAGTAATATCATGGATCAGCTTTAGGGCAGTCAGTTTCCAACACAGATGCATGACAAAAGAATGTGAAACCATGTGGGTAAGGGAAAAACAGGGAAACAAAAATTCAGAACTGATTGGAACATGCATGAATTCCATGAAATATATCTGGTTAAGATTAATTGTTGTGTGTTTTCACTAGTATTTTATCTGATAAAAATAAAACATAAAATGGTTTTCTTAATAATATAATTTGGAGTTTTAAAGACATTTGTCTCACACAGACACTTTCATCTAAAGAATGCACTCTATATGCACTCTATATGCTCTGTTTTGGTATTTCGTGTACCAAAATGCATGAAAACCCCAAGTATAATATACACACAGTAATACACAGGGAGGGCAACACTTATTATATTTGGACACTGAACACTTTTCATTCATTTCAGTGAAGATACTGTTTCCCAGTGACCAGAATAAATATCTAGAATAATGCATTCCAGACAATTAAGTCAAAAGAGGGATGCTACAATACGTTCCTTTCTCTTCTTTCCACTGTTCTTACATATATTGAAGTGATTTGTAGATTTTATCAATGTTTATCGGATATGCATCAGGAAGAGTTAAATAGACAATCATGAATTTGTGAATTATCCACATGAATTATTAAAATGTAATATTGATGTTACTGTTCTACAGATAAAATAGATTAAAGAAGCAACTTTAGAGTTGCAATGCTCATAAAGTAACTCCTATAAAACTAGATTAATAGCTTTATTTTAGACATGTCTTCTATTTAATCACAGCACAATTATTCAATCTGACAATTATTCTCTTTGCATAAGCAAGCATGTTCCAAGTTAGGTGTTTTCTAGATTGTGTTCCTATAATAAGTAACTTCATTGGCCAACCTGTTTTTATGTATAAAGGCAGTTTGTTTACCGTTTGGGTCAAAATAAACCTCCTTTCCATTTCATTAAACACAAATGAAATAGTACTTTTGAAATATCATATACAAATTGTCATGCCTTTTCTTAAGATCACTAGTGTCTGCATCTTAAATAACTTGCCCCTTTTTCATTATCTATCCCAGCCAAAGTTCACTATCCCAGTTTTGCATACAACTCTACTTCTCTTTAGGCTGGCATATTTCATGTTTGAGCTGGCACTAATCGATCAATACGCTCATACTTCAGCTGTTCAAGCAGCAGCTAACCAGGCAGCCACAACAAACACAATTCTGGCAGCTCCTAATGTGTGTCTCTGTCTGTAATTCAGATGTTGTTTGCAAAGAGTTTACATGTAGACCACGTAGCTCTTAGAAAGTGCCGTGCTAGGATTTTAAACAGAAAGCTTATTAGGCACACAGTCCTACAAATTAAATCATTATAAGTGGTTGCTCAAAATAGTTTGGGAAGGCAGAGTGCATGGTAATGTATTTTTATACACAAAAATTAATATTTTCTTGGCAAGTATCACAGCTAGAGAACATGATAGCATTCTGGCAAGAAGCACAGAGCACTGATTCCATTAAGTACTCTATCATTTATCTATAAGAACAAATTGATTTCTTCCCAATTTAAATCACAGTGGTCAAGTACAAAAGGGGTGTGTATTAGATAAGGAGTTTTTTTTGTGACTTGCTATGCATGTACTTGATGGAAATTGTAATTTAATGCATTTAGAACTGAATATATTGATCAAAACATCAGGTACAGTTCATTGTGTAGAGCACTCTTTGACCGTAGTCGATAGTCACTTTCCCAGGTTAGTCATAGAAATACAAATTTGATATTTGTACAATAAGGACATACTTGATAAAGGATAAGATAAATATTGAGAATCTATAGATACAATTGCTTTTTCCATGCCAGTCCATATGTGAGAAGCAAAATATCTACTGCAGAAGTTGATATTTATCTTGGATTTTGAATTCATTGGAGATCAATTGTTAAGGTATAGAATACGGGTGACAAGAGCATTTCTGTGAAGGGAAGAAAAGAAGTCAAAGCACAGAAGCATGAGATGAAATTATTTGTTTGAGATATTAGAAGTGGTGCAGATGTATTGCCTATACTAAGACAGATATAGATTATAATAAAACATAGCTAAAATTTATCAATTCACCAGCAATGCGATTGCTACTTCAAGCACTTTGATCAAAAAGCCAAGCCACTAACATTTATAAATAGGTAATAATATCTTATAAGACATTATGAGTGGCACATATTTTTCCATATTTCAGAAGAAAAAGAATTGGACTAGTAAGAATTGTTCAAGCAACATGGTAAAATATTAGCAGCAAAAGAAGAAACAAAGAAACTGGCAGAACATTTTAGAAAATGAAATCATAAGAAATGAAGCAGAGAATGACACTGATACCTAATAAATATCAAAATTTTTAGTGAAGTGTGATAATATAAAATTGATATTTGGGCAGTAAAGCCAAAAAATAACACTTTCAAAAAATAAATCAAGTAGGTCTCCATATTATCTGAATATCCTAATGTTGAACTATTATGAGGAAATACAAGAAAACAAATATCCTAAATACTGAGAAATCTTTCAAGGATGATAAGTACAAACTTTTTGTAAAATATACCTGTAAAAGACACAAAAGTCAGTTATGCAAACTAAAACACATGCTGTTAGGGTTTATATCATATAGCATATACAGAAACATAGTTTATACATAAATATATGGCTTAGTTTATACTATTTATATACTTATATATAATATAGTTTATTCCATATACTATTATATGATCACTTGATCAATTGATCACTTGAATCCCATTATTCATCGATTTGCTCGAGCGGGCACCAGTAACATTTCCATTGGATCCTATCACGTGCCAATGTAGCCTAATGGCATCTGGTTGATTCAGGAATATGAAGAGCCTCAAACCGTTCCTTCAGAGTCTTGACAAGGAAGCCTGACCATCTTGTAGGTGGGTGGTCACGTGATCTTTTGACATCCCGTGGGATCCAGTCGGTAATGGCTGTATATATGAATTTTTGGGAAATTATGTGGGCTGCCAGGTATTGAACCTAGTTCAGTGGTATGCAAAGCAAAACTCCATACACTCCATACCGTATTACTTCCTAAACCTTATTTTTATTAAATGATTCTTTATAACACATAAGGGACAGATAACATCTTTTATTGAATGTGAATCATCTAGATCTCACAATGATATTTCCCAAGTTAGATTGCTATTATTATCCCCAAGATGTAAATTATATTTCCCAAGGTAGATAGTTATTATTATTGCCAAGATGTAAAGTCTGTGTAACATAGAGAAGATTAAAGTCACAAACCCATAAACAAAATTATTCATACACACCCATAAATGTGTCTTACTATGTAATATGTGACAGTCCCTTAAATTTCTTTGCACGAGCCCTTTCCATTTTGATTACAAGGGTTTTTCCTCATTTCAGCTTTTCCTAAAATCTTCAACATTGCATACGCTAGATTCCCTGGAAAGCTGCCTCTTCTGTTCATCTCAATAGTCTTAGAAGCTAGCAAAATAAGACATTATTTTATTTACACACAGTGCACTCGAACTGACTTAGACAGATATATCAGGTGGTATTATCACTTAGGTGCAAAAAAATGTATTGTTTCGGGGGTGGAGCGATAGTCCAGCGGGTAGGGCATTTGCCTTGTGCGCAGCCGACCCGGGTTTGATCTCCTGCATCCCTTATGGTCTCCCCGAGCACTGCCAGGAGTAATTCCTGAGCACAGAGCCAGGTGTAACCCCTGAACATCACCGGGTGTAACCCAAAATGCAAAAAAAAAAAGTATTGCTTAGCAAGGAGTAATGTAAAATAAGACATTTAATTATCATTTTAAACATAAATGCAAAACTTGGGGGCTACCACACATACCAGTCTTAATTCAAATGAATGATTCTAAGATTCTACTATTGTAACTATCAATTTCTACATTAAAAATTCTCTGATAGCAACATATAAAGATATTAACATGACGTGATAGATCTTCCAAAGAGGCAACATGTAAGTTATTAAGGTTGGAGATATGAGAAGATTTTCATACACTATGGAGAGGAGTTTGGAATAACAAGGTCTTCCTACTTGTGCTCTATTTGCAATACGCCGAATCCTTCCATATTTTATTATGAGATTGTGTGGAAGCATCTTTCACACAGGGACCATTTCATATATGTTTAAATCACTCAATATGCTATTCAGTGCCTTGCATTTATGAAGCAAATGCATGCTTAATGTGCTTGTGTAATATGCTCAGTTATTCAAAAATTTCAATCAAAAGGAAGATTTAAAGGTCAGTGCTTACTCTGCTAAGATGTTTTGTACTTAGAAATAACACGCTGATATGCAGAAATCTAGCAAAGTATTATGAAACTAAATTATAGTAGGTTTCTAGAATAACTAACATAAGGTGCTTATATTTAGATAGAAAATTTTAATTGATTTGCCTATGTATTTTTTCTCATGAATAAAAGAGAAAAAGATATACACATACATATCTTTTATACACATGCATATCTTTCAAAATCATTAAAAATCATCAAAATTTGAATTTTTCTTACAGGTATTATTTAAAGTGATGCCTACAGAAATTTCTCCAAATATATTTCTAAAATAACAAAGCCACTTTAGATATAGTAGCTTAAAATCCAGTACATAATTAAATACATATGATGGATTTTACTGAGTGCTTAACACACATAAAATTTCCTTTGACAATTCAAATTTAAACTCACTTTAGTTCTTATAAATCTTGCAAGAGTATAATTGACTTAACATTTTTTTTACAAAAAGCTAATACATTACTTTCATTTCTGCCTGGATTTTCATAGAAATGAGAATAAAAAATGAAGGAAAAACTGCCTAGTAATAATCAAAAGCAAAGAAGCTTAGGAAATCCAAATGTATTTTTTTTCTCTTCTGTGTGCAGTCTTTTGTATAAGTTTTTGGTGATTTTGAATATGATTCATTACAACCAACACAGTAAATAGGCTAATATTAATTTTAGGGTTTCAAATATTCAGATAGGAATCAGAAGAGAGAATACTCCAGGCAAAAATTAACAGTTTTTCCTCTGAAGATTATGAAACCAATTTTCCACATGCCAAAGATATAAGTAAATGCATGGGCAAAACTATCTAGATGAAATAGCATTTTTCTATAACTTTAACTACAAACAATTTATATTGGTCACAGTTCTATTTCCCCGACGCATCTATTCAGAACTTATCAAAAAAAAATTAAATTGGAAAGAAAAGAATGCTGAAGAGAAAGTCAGCATATTTGGAATGCAGTTCTTTGGATGTTCCAGAATCCTGGGTTATCATCTGTTAATTTCTCTACAACTCCACTTTCTTTAAAATAATAAGATAAAATTAGAGTATGCCTAAAATACTTGGGAGTGCTAACCTTCTATTTTGGGCTTTCAGTGTGTCACCTTATGACAAAGGATGACTAATAATGACCTATTTTTTTATAACCAGGATTGCTTGAGTAACAATACTTCAGAATTCAGGATTGACATACTATCTATCCAAACTGTAAAAATCATCAGATAGCACATGTCTTTTGCTATTAATTATATCTTAGCTTCCATATCTGTTCTTTGCCTATAGAAATCCTTAGGCTCTATTTACACCTTTATTTAACACTTTCTTATATCTTCCCCCATAATTTTTATCCAAAACTCTGTCAATCCCACTGATCTCCTCATTGCTTTTCGTATCGTATCTAAACTGCTCTCTAACAAATACACTCATAATAAGCTAGTTATCTTTTACTAATTTGTTGTGATTTTCATTTACCACTTGAGGTTTCTCTAAAAGTGTGAATGTTTTTATTAAATGTCAAGCTATGATTTCTGTAAATTGTATGCATTTGCACATGGTGTTTCTGATATAACCTGTGGCAGAGTGAGAACTCTATGTCACCCTTTCTAACATTTTATCTAGTATTTTCCTTGGCCTCATTCTGGAGCAGGCACAGAATTGAACACTATTGTTATATAGAATAAATAATTACCTTCTTTTCTAGCAAAAATAAAGACAGTTAAAAAATAACATAATATTGCTACAAATGTCAATGCACATGTGTCAAATCACCTTTTCATAATTTGATTTATTAGTTTGTAAGAAGAGTAAAAGTATGGACCAAATGCATTTTCTCTATTGCATCTTAAGTTTCTTATCTTTGTAAGGACTCAGCTCCCACAGACAATATTGGAGAACGTTATATCCTTTCTCTTATCTTTTAGTAAGAAGTAAACAGATATTGTACCACAGGTCAAGGTACAGCACAATAGAGCCCATATGTATTATAGGTATCTGTGCATATGATGACTTCAGATAATTTGAAGCAAATTCTCTGTCCTGGTTTTGCTCATTTTATCAAATACTTCTTTTAAATGTAGAAGATATTAAATAACTATTCTAAAACTGACTCCTGATCTTAAGTGTTTGTCTTCACAGATTTCCCAGACCAATTTCTGAGTATTAGGTCTGCTAATTCTGCCAGAATAAATGTTTTTAAGCATATTTCTTCTCGTACAGTAATGTTTCTGTTTCAAGAAAATCCACATTACCTAGAGAACAGGTCAAACTAAAGTCAGATCTACAATAGTGGACAAGAGTGACCTCACCTTTGTACTGCTTTAGGCAATGACTTACACAACCTATAGTCTATAGTGTAATACACAAACTAAATCCTGATCAGGTCTATGGGTCAACACTCTCCAGCCTTTGCCTATAGTAAGTGAAATAATTATCTCTCCTTTATGTTAAACACTGAAAGCATGTTCTAGCCCAATTTAATCTGTTCAAACTTTGACATATATTTTAAGTCTGCTTAGAGATGGGTGTTTACACACATGATCAAAGTCAAATGAATCACAAGAGTGAACTTAACACTATAGAATAGGGTAAATATAATATGATAAGAGACAGCAGTAGTGAGCCAGGCATTAGCAAAGCTGGTAGGGCATTTGCCTTGCAAGCAACCAACCTATGTTCAATCCCCAGCATCCCATATGGTCCCCTGAGCACAGTTAGGATTAATTTCTAAGTGCAGAACCAGAACTAACCCTGATGATTGTGAGCATTGCTGTGTGTGCTCCGCCAACCCCCTCAAAAAATGGAGAGAGAGAGACAGCAAGGGTAGTCGTGCGGACATTAAAAAAAAGGTGATCTCATGAACTAGAAAGTTTACCATAAATCTAGGAGGAAGATCTCAGGAATAATATTTGCCTCCTGCTTTGAACATGTGCACTACAAAAACATCAAAAATAACCCTTTATTGTTAGAGGTCACAATCTTCCGGTTGATCATCTATTTGCTAGAGCGGGCACCAGTAATATCTCCATATGTCCTGTCTCATGCCAGTAGAACCAGGGGCATCGGCTTGCTACAGGAACATAAAGAGTCTCAAACCATTATATTAGGTCATTGGAATGACCTAATATAATTGTTTCTGGAATTTGGCATATCAAATACAACACGAGAAGCTTGCCAGGCTTGCCGAGTGGGAGGCAAACTCTTTTAAATACCTCCAAATAAAGTAATGTTAGAGGTACCTAATATGAAATATTCTCTTGTAATATACCCAAAAAGCAAATGATCTTTATATTAAAATGCCATCCAAGTATTTCCTAGAAAACAAGATTCCTATTTACAGGCAAAAGGAAATGCTATAGAAGCCAGATTAACTTGTTTATTAACTAAAAGCAAAAGAGAAAACCAGTATTTATATTTAATCCATACGATCTTCCAATAAACCAACTTTATAATAATAATAAAGTTAACATAATCACAGTGATGTCTGGAACTAGACCACCTGTATATTCATAACTCTCTTCTCCTGCCTTTTTCTACTAATAGCTAGTACATGATCTGTAAAACTTGGTCATTTCCATTTCAGTGTGATTAGGAAAATTGAAAATAATTTCTATAGAATGGTGCAGATTAGGAAGTCAATATGTGATAATTGGCATTATATCGCATTTTCTAAATGCTGATTTAAATTGTGCACAGATATAGTTCACAAAAAAAAATTGTCTGTGACTAAGCCTTACATTTCCAAGTTTTCATTCCTCAGTGAAAGCTAAATAAAAATCTCTCCGAGACAGGATAGTATAGTACAGTGGGTAGGGCATTTGCCTTGCAAGTGGTAGACTCGGGTTCCGGTCCTCAAAATTCCATATGGTCTCCTGAGCACCAATAGGAGCAATTTCTGAGTGAACAGCCGGAAGTAACCCCTGAGTGTCACCGGGTGTAACACGATGACAAAAAGCAAAGAAAAAAAAGAGGCAATGCTTAGATATGGGAACAGGAAAGCTGACAGTGAAACCAACCAGTTTAGCAGATGCTGACATCCTGTTTTAGAAGAATCAGAGGTAGCTAGACCACATAACTCAAGATCCTGATTCCATATTTTAGATGAAACAAGCACAAATAGAAGGAAAGCTAACAAAACATACATGAAAAATTTTGAATAACACTATTACTCCTAAATATAGTCCATTAAAATAATTCCTGCAATTCATTGAGATTAAGATTTATTTATTTTGAAACATGCACATATTTTAGTAACAATAAAATTAGATTTAATTTGTTAGCATTCAATAATGAGTGGCTATTTATTGTTCATATTTAAAAAGGAACAAAAACATGCCTCTAAAAAGGACAGAGTGGGCCCTGCCTTAGAACTTTAGTAGTTCTTCATTAACTTACATTATTCTTGTTGGATTATCAGGTAGATATAACTTGAATATGACGACATTAAGTTTCACTAGGAAAATTACAAAAATAATTTCATGCTTATGGAGGGAAAAATAGCCACATTCATAAAATGCATTAAGTACCTCAGCAAGAAATATGTCATTGAGTGCAGCGATAGTCCAGTGGGTAGGGTGTTTGCCTTGCATGTGGCTGACCCGGGTTTGATCCCAGGCATGCCATACGGTCCCCTGAGCACCACCATGAGTAATTCCTAAGTGCAGAGCCAGGAGTAAGCCCTGAGCATTGCCCAGTGTGACCCAAAAAAGCAAAAAAAAAAAAAAAAAAAAAGGAAAATAAATATGTCATTGTGTCAAAATATTTTTAAAAAATTCAGGAACATATGTTTGTTGTAGATAGATGAGATGATTTGGAAACTTTTGTTTTGTATAAAACAAAAGTCATAGGGGTCAAAGAATAGCCATGGTAGAGGAATAGCCTTGCATGTATGAGACTGTGAGTTTATTAGTGTGGGATCCTGAGCACTACAACTAGTGATCCCACAACAACAGAAGTGTACTTTCCATGTCACTGCAACCTCCAGTCTATAATCATTACAATGAAATTGTATGTGTCCTAGTGAGAACCACATGCATGCAAGTTCCCACAATGCAAAAGTAACAAAGGAAAATGAAGAAAAAGGGTAATTCCAAAAGACAAAAATAAATTTATAAAATACACAACCATAACATAAATGTGCATATCACACGCACAGGTTAAATGCACAATTTATTGGCATATCATGTGCATAGTAAGAAAAATATAAATGAATTATGTAGTAATATACTTAATGGTCAAGTATGCGATTTTACAGAGAAATACTAATGAACATTTCTTCTTGTTTTTCTTTTCTAACTCCATAAAACTCCATAAAATATTTTAAGAGAGAACAAAGAGGAAAGATCAGTGTCTGTCCACTAGAATTTCCATTAGAAAACATGTATAGATGTCTCAGCTTTGATGAAAACATTTCCTCAGCTACATTGCACTCTCTGAAGAGTTTTCTCTTGCCTAAATATCACTTTATGCCTAAAAGTGTAACACTTGATTACTAACTTGCACATCATCACCTAAACTTTGGGAGCCATGAAATTATCTATTTGTTTTAAATTCTAGACATAGATTTGATACAACCTCCCAAGGCTGTAAATCTTTCAGGTTGATTATATGCTACAAAAAGAAATTCTAAATTTGCTACCCTTTCATTTAATTGAGAGTGTCTACTTTCACCCTGCATTTTGGGACAAGGTGAAAAGGAAGTTCATCTCTTTGTCCTTTTTATAATCTTAAATTGCTTCCTAATTTTTTTTAAATTTTCTCTCAAAGGCCAGTAATTCAACTTTCTATTTTCACATGGGCTCTAACACATGCTTCTCTATCTTGGAAAGGTGTTTCAAATCTTGAAAAAAAGGCAGATTAAAATAGACTCTAGAATATTTAAGCAAAAACAGTAAAGTCTAGCATTTCTTTGTCCTCACCCAAACTTCTCATTACAGAAGACAATTTAATATAATGCAAACTAAGAATACTATACAGAAGCCAGAGGTTGTTGTTAGTATATGTTTTGCTGCATTGTATGACAGATAAATACTAAAATAAAGGACAAATCCAAAACTACAGAACATGCTGTTTGCCTTGAACAAGACCACTCGAAATTCCATTTTGGCATCCCATATGGTCCCCTACACCCTGTCAGAAGTGAATCCCGAGTGCAGAGCCTGGAGTAACCCTGAGTACACAGATTGTGACCCCAAAATACCTCCCTCAGTATTAAACAGAAATGAACTACATTATCTAATATGGTTAGCATCAACTAAGGATCTAAAGTATCAGGCAGGCTATATTCATTTAAAAGATATCTGCTTAAGTAAAATGAAAAGTATAGAAGCAACATGACAAGTACATGCCAGATTTAATTAGGAAAGAGATTTTTGTATCCTTCTTTAAGGTTATTGAAGCAACAATATATTGCTGAATTATTAAATATGAATGGACCATTCTATGTGAGTTAAAATAAAGTTAGTTCCCTAAATACTATAATAACATGCAGGGTATTGTATATTTAGTTGCGGTAAAAACATATTCATCCTGTTACAAAATCTTACTTGTTCACTTCTCCTAGACCAAACTATCAGTTCTGGGTCCTTAAGCTATCAGTACTTCATCCTCAAACAGAACAAGGCTTTTGCTTTTTAACTTTAGAGAAATAAAAATACTAATACTTATAAGAAAATAGTTTTTAAAAAGTAAATGATTTCTTAAAATGTTCTTTATCACGGAACAGAGACCTAGAAAATAGATACCAAGAAACATTAGTTTGGAGGATGTAAAACAGTGCAGGCTGCCTTGAAGGGCCTGCAGAGAATAGTTCTGGGGTCAGTTTGTTGATTCTCAGTAGGAATAAAAATGTTATAAAATTCTCCGCTGGTGCCCCCTTTAGTTCCTACACTTAATCATCCTCAGATTCAATACTCCAGGGTAAAGGTGAGGGTTACAGGGAGATACTCACTAGACCGAAGAAATGTAATTTAAGCTAGGTACAAAATCTACCACGGGGCCAATTCTTATAACTACAACTAATGGCCTAAACTAAAAAGAAAGAAAATGACACCAGAGATATTTAAAGTCAATGTTCTAACTATAAAAATCACACAGCCTAGATCTATAATTCAGTTCTCTACTATATCCTTGGCTTCAATGCAAGCCAAAATCTTTTTTTTTTCAGGAAATAGATACTCAAGTTTTACTTTTTTACTTTTTTGATTTTTCACCCTAGAGCTGCACCTTTGTTACAGAAGATTGTGGGTTGTCCTTTCAAATGATAAAAGAGTCACGTGGCAAATTGACATTTGTCACTAAGTGAATAATGTGAATAATGTGCTTCAGGATGAATGCTTTTGGCAATATTGATCACAGAACTAGACTTGAATATGTTGAAGGATTTGAAGGAAAAGTCACAATGACTGGAGGCAATAGTTTGGCGGAGCAGCTTGCTTCAGAGCCATACATTGTTTTGTTAGGTTTCTGTGTTCCCTATCAGTGATGTTTGGATGAAGGCAGAATTTTTGCTAATGCTCTTCCCAGTTCCATTTTCCTCTAACAGATGTTGTAAAACTGCTCCCAGTCCCCCTGCTAGATGTGCCTTGCTGATTTGCTTTTGTTAATGAGAATTGCTGTTATCTCAATATGACCTGTCTGTGATTCTACAGGACCAAACACAAACCTTCCTTTACCAAGAAAATACACTCATCTCCTGATTATGTATGAGGATTTTTCAGTCTTTAAAATATTCATTAACCATTTTGTGATTTTTCATAAGATTTTTCATAGCTGGTGAGTTGGGTATCATGGTTGTCCTATAGCTTGTTCTCTTTCTCTCTCTTTTATTCTCTCATCTTCTGAATAGCCTAAATAAATTGATTCAGCATGCAAAATAATTTGAATTGCTTTTCTGCCTTGTTTTTTGAGATGCACCTCACTGTGCTCAGGGCATATTCCTCACTCCTGGCATTGGTTTTGAGGCTCAAACCTGTGTTGGCCACATGCAAGGTGATCACTCTACATTGTTTTAATGTATCACGAATCTCAATGATTGTGATCTTTCTAGAGATGGTTGCAGATATCTGCAAGATTCAATTATTTATTCCAAGCAAATTGAATAAATTATGACAATTGACAAAATCATATTTTTTTAGATTAAGCTGGTGTTCAACACACATTATTGCACAAAACCCTCCTTAGGAATCTAAAGATATAGGTATCGTGGTTACTATTTTGAGAATATGGAAAGAAAATCAGAAAATGCTCCTTCATATAGGTACAGATATAAGCCATATATATATGTATATGTATATATACATATACACATATATGGATATTATAAATACACAAAATTAGTATTTGATCGGGACTAGTCTCTGATATTAGTTGAAATTGCTTCTATACATAGATATTTAATTCAATAATTGAAGTTGAGAATATGGGGGATGAATTAGGAGTCTAGAGCATTATCAGTGTTGATGGCAGCACAACTTAAGTATCAAATGTCAATTGAATTGAAATTAGAGTCTGCTTTCTTTCTGAGCTTCTAGTTTATTCAAGTCATTTGTAAAATAAACTGAATAATCAGAAGCTTTTATATTATCTGTGGGTTTCCTGAATTAACTGCAATTCCTGGAAATATGGAAAATTTTGGCTAAAGTGTGAATCTCAGCAAGTGTATGATTTCAAAGTGAGACCATCATTAACTGTTGTGATATTTTCAAGTGGTCTCATTATTCAAGTCAGTTAAGAACTCTTAGACTAAAAGATATGCAAGTGCTCTATCAATAATAAGTAATGTTATATAGTTTAAGTGCAACAAATAATTTGGAGATATGTACACAAATCTGTCAGAGAATAGAAATAGATAATCTCCAACTGCTCATTGGAACCTGACTCTAAATACAAATCTTTTACCTGTTTGTCATTCTCCATTATGTCCTTCCTCAATGTCTATCCCTACAGTGTTTCTTTATAAAAAAAATTTCATTCTTATACAAGATAAGATAATGATCTGACATTTGCCTTTTATATTTAATTAAGATACAAAATAAGAAAAGTGTAATCTTATATTGTAATGATATAAAATACATATAATATAGGGTATATGTCTATGGGAATTATTAGTTTTCACATTCACAAAGAAATTTTGTTGCACATTAATGCTGCACAAATCATTTCTTAGAACATGGAATTAGACAATTTCTTATCATGTAAAGTATGCAGAAAATTTGAACATGTGCATGGGGAAAGAATAGTAACTAGATCAGGCAAGAGATTACTAAAACGACCACGGAATCGAAATCACAGTACTTCAGTTTGAGTCTGATTATAATTTCACAATTCAACCATTATAAATACTTCTAATTTTTCATTTCCTTTAATCATGCAAGCATTTAGCTCCACTCTTTAATTATATACATCTAGAATCTCATTCTAAGTTATGAAATTCCTCATGAGCTAAGTTAAAACTTCATTCACAAATCAGTAAGTAGAATGAGAATTATATAGAATATATAATTATATATTATACTTTCATCTTGTAAACCTTCCTTATAACAATACAGATTAAATGAGAGTTAAACTAGGGAATAAAGTTATCTTTTTTTTCTCAAACTCAGTTTTACTTTATCTTTTTCAAATTAGTAAAATATAATACAAATATATTTAGTAAAGTATATGTTGATTCAAAATATAGATCATAAGGGCCGGAATGATAGCCCAGCTGGTAGGGCGTTGCCTTGCACACGGCCGGCCCTTGCCGGCCCAGGTTCATTCCCCGCATCCCATATGGCCCCCGAGCACCACCAGGAGTAATTCCTGAGTGCAGAGCCAGGAGAAACCCCTGAGCATTGCCAGTTGTGACCCCCCCAAAAAAGCAAAAAAAGATCATAATAAAATTATTAATTATAAAAATTAAATCAGCATGAATGCAGATATTAAATAGGATAACAAAAATTATTTCTACACTCATTCTTCTTTCATTGTCTCATAAAAGAAATCCAAATTAGATGCCAAACACAAAAATAAATTTAATTGATTATTTTCTTCAATGAGAAACTAATTGAAACCCATAAGCAATAAATAAATGCTAAATTGTTTTCAATCTATTTTGTTAGAAATTTTATAGTCACCATTGATGTTCTTAGTGTACATTTAGAAGCGATGAGTGTAAGCATTTTATTATTCCTCATGGATGGATCATCACATCACAGAAAACTCCAAAAATGGTTACCTTGGTATGAGGATGTAAACAAGGTTTATCTATAATTTACCCCAGAAACATAGGAACCCAAAAAATAAGTTAGAGATACTAACCACATCTCTAATTTTCATTAAAATGAGAATTTCTCTAGCCATGCTACTTGTCAAAGAGTTTAATTGAGCCAGTTTTGTATTCTTAAACATTTTGATAACACACGAGTTATGCAGAAGGCCTAAAATTAATCTAGATAATTCCCTTCACACCAACTATAAAAATAGAAATGTGGGATTAAATGTTAGCCATATGATAGAAAGCCAGAATAGAAAAGAATAAAATAAGTATCTCATAAAACAGTGTGCTTTTTGTAACAATTTGAAACTTGTGAGATGAAAACATCGTTCTCTCATATATGTCTCTAGGTGGTGAGTGCAAAGGAGCAATCACAGTCTGCAGGGCAGTCCTCGGACATCATTATCCACTTTATGTCTGTCATTTTTCTGTATTCATATTGCTGGCATAACTATTGTATTGAAGACAGTTTACAGAATTTTCTTTTTTTTTCTATAAAAGACTTTCACAACATTGCATACATTCAATGCTTACACTGTCAAAAACTCACTTTTTTTTTTTTTTTTTGCTTTTTTTGGGTCATACCCAGCAATGCTCAGGGGTTTCTCCTGGCTCTGCACTCAGGAATTACTCCTGGCGGTGCTCAGGGGACCATATGGGATGCCGGGATCAAACCCAGGCCTGAATGGGCCAGCCGCGTGCAAGGCAAATGCCCTACCCGCTGGGCTATCACTCCGGCCCCCAAAGACCCACTTCCTGGTAGCTGTACCGGGCAAAAGTGTAATGGCTAGCATAAGCTCTTCATCAAGGCCAGTTCTTGCCTGCTGACCTGGAATTTGTACAAGACATCTGAGTCAGGTGTTTATTAATCACATCTTTAGGTGTAATTATTAGGTCAAATTATATTTGACAAAGAACTCTAAAAATCTTACTAAGTTATCTTGGGTTTGCAGGAGAAAATTAGCACATTTTACTCAACAGAAATATATGAAAGCTAAAATGCTGAGCTCATTAACATAGACATTTTTAGGCACTTTTCTTACTGTAAGACTTTGATAGTTCTTTGATGGTTCTTTGAGTATAATGCTACTTCTCCATTAGCTAAAATTACTATTCAAAGTACATCATTAAATGGAGTTGTGGTAAAAAAATGAAAACTGTTATACAGAGCTTCTGTAAATTGCTTAAAGGAATTTCACAAGTAGGAAAACTTATCTAAATATGAACTACTCTAAATTTAACCTTTATATTTCTATACTGGGATTTGAGCAATATATTAGAGGCTTTGGTTTAAGCTATTTTGGATATATTATACTCAGCATTCAATGTAACCCCTATCAATTAGTGATTGATATGTAATCTTGATTTATATGCAAATAAAATGTTAAGGAAAAGAAAGAAATTTAAATATCTTGATATTTTATATTTGAATAAATCTGCCAATTTTTAAATTGTGTAAATCAAATGGCAAAGAGGCCTTTGAAAAGGCTTTCTATTTTATTTTGAATTTACAAAAACTTTTTTTCTGTTTCTAAAACACAGTGTAAAATGCTTTATAAAAAGTAACATTTTTATCGTTTAGGCTATACAAATGTTTTGAAAACCTAGTCCAAATTGTCACCGTTTTTCAAGCACACAATGTCACAGCAGTGTGGTCATTTTCAATGTGAGAGGTGATGAATAACCAGAAACTCATTTATCTAAAGCAAACAAGTGGTGCTCTTAACTGTTTTCTGAGTGAGTCAGAATTGCAAGATAATGTGTTCAAAATAGTTCGAAAACTGCAGAGCAAATGCACCATATTAGGAAGTAAGGATAGAATATCTAAACTATAGGACATCTGGGGGTATTTCACACACTACACCAGCGTCTGAAATGAGTATTGGAATAGTTGCTGTATTCTAATATTGTCAGAAAACATGTAAGATACTTGAAACTCTCCGTTTACTTTATGAAGTATGTTAAAGGAACTATTTAGGTGTTTGGTTCTTTCATAATAAGCAATCATATTGGAATAATGACAGGTATGGATGTGGGGATTTTAATGGAATAGAGACACATTTTAAAAAACTTCTATGTTAAGAATTTAGCAACAATACTTTTATTTATTTTGGAGTCATGCCTGGCCATGCTGGGAACTTAGCTCTCACTCTCAACTCAGTGATCATCTTTGACAGGTCTGAGAGGACTGCATGTGATGTGAGGATCAAATCCTGGTACGCTGAGTGCAAGGCCAGCATCTTAACCCCTGTACTATCTCACTGACCTCAATTTTTTAAATTACTTACCTATTGAACTCACCTTAGATTACAAGACTGTAATTGCTTATATGCTTTTGTGGTACAATATTACCAGACTATGGTTAACCTGTGTCTACAAGATGCTTCCATTCCACTGTTCCTCTATTAAATAACATCACTAATATGTTTTCTATCTATTTTTCTCTCTCTAAGCAATATGAGCTATCTTGTCTTCTTTACATACCACCTATGCATGAGATTCATGTAATATTTGTCTGTCTTCCTATAACTTATTTTGTTTTGCATGAAACCCCCAGGTATATCCACATTTTCATAGAAGCAAGACTTCATATTTTTAATCACTTTACAGCTTTCAAATAAGTATTGTAAATCAAATCACAGAATGTTTTACTTCATTGTTATTTTGGTAGATTATCACTAACACTTCTTGCTCATATGCTTTTTTCATAACAATGTTTGAAATTCATTTTCAATTCAATTAAATAACGAATCTTGTTTTAAAGAAGCTAAGATGATGCAAAGGTTCTATAAATACTAGATGCTCTCTCTATATACAAATATAGGTGTATACATATATATGTACACATATCATTTATATATGTGCATGTTTGTGTATATATACAAACACACACATATGCAGAGAAAATTAATGAAAAGGGTTAACGTGCCTTTAAAGGTTCTTTCATAAATATGAATTTTACCCAAAACACAGTATTGCTGTTGTATTGCTTGCAGTATGTCACTAAAAAGGATAAGCTCTCAAAGTCAAATATCTTTTTCAGAGTTTTGAGAAGAAAATAAACTTCTCTGTTAGCTCTCCACGTGGATATATATAAAATGTAAATATATACATATATAAATATGTGCATAAATATATAAATAAATATATAAAGACAATGTTTCCAACAGATGCTCCATCCAAGAATGATCTGCAAATAGCTTTGTTATGACTGCATATTGGTGACTCATTAATGGACCAAAAACATATTAAAGGTGTGTTACAACCCACTTTTTTAAAAAAAAATATTTTACCACTGTGAGATATAGTTACAAAAGTGCTCATATTTGGGTTTCAGTCATATTTGGGTTTCAGTGTTCCAGCACCCATCCCTCCACCAGTGCCCATTTTCCACCACCAATGTCCCCTGATATCCCCACTCACCCAGCCTGCATCTGTGACAGGCAATTTTCACTTCTCTCTCTCTCACTTTTTATGAACAATATAGTGTACTTGAGAGAAAGGGAGATAGGTTAAAATCAATTTACTAAATGACCTTCTCCACTTTTTCCTAAAATTTCTGCTTCCGTTCTTCTCAGCAACAAAGGAAGATGCCACTTACATCATAGATTGGAGTGATCTATGAGGGAGGCAGATTCAGAGAAAAAAACTGCCCTTTCTGAAAACACTGCAAATTTTATCAATTTTAATATGGTATCATTTCCACAAGCAAATATCTCGGTACTTATACAAGGACATGTACATACCGACCTTGTCCTTCTAGTAGTTAGTAAAGCATAGTCTCCAATATATGTCACGATGCCTCTCTTACAGAGCCATATACAAAGCTGGGAAACTTAAAATGTCGTTTTCAAAACAGTTAATGTGTTACAGATGCTTAACACTTCATACGGTTAGAACAATGGCATCTAGAACTTGGGAGTGTCAGTGATATGTCAGTTGGAGCCAAGAATATCAGAGACAGTAAATCAACTGGCCTGTGAGTGATTTTTTTATCTTCATTGTACATTAATTATTAAACATTTGCATACTATAAGTGACATTTATTATTGTCATGACAGCTTACTATTGCGCTGGTGACATCAGGAAGTGATGGAACATGATTAAAATCTGAATAGCCCTTTGACTAGGCAAACATCATCCATAAACCTTCGTTCTCTGAAATAACATACTTCTCTTCAAAATTTATCCCATCTGTAGCCCTAAATTATCTAGAAATTCGTGTAAATTTGCATGGCTTTTTCAGGGTTATGTTTACAGTCAAGAATTTTAGTAAGTGCATTTTTTCATGTTTTTTGATCATTCGAATTTCTTCCTTGCTGAAGTTTCTGTTCATTTCTTCTCCCCATTTTTTTGATCGGGTTGTTTGTTTTCTTCTTGTAAAGTTCTACCAGTGCCTGATATATTCTGGATATTAACCCTTATCAGATGGGTATTGGGTGAATATTCTTTCCCATTCTGTGGACTGCTTTTGTATCTTAGTCACTGTTTCTTTTGAGGTGCAGAAGCTTTTTAGTTTCATGTAGTCCGATATGTTTATCCTTTCTTCTAGTTAATCATCAGAGAGATGCAAATCAAAACAACAATGAGATACCACTTTACACCACAGAAACGGGCACATATTCAAAAGAGCAAGAACAACAAGTGCTGGCATGGATGTGGGGAAAAGGGGACACTCATCCATTGTTGGTGGGAATGCCGGCTGGTACAGCCTTTCTGGAAAACAATATGGACTTTCCTCCAAAGACTAGAAATTGAACTCCCATTTGACCCAGCCATACCACTCCTGGGAATCTACTCTGGGAAACCAAAAATACGCAGCGGAAACACCATCCCTACTTTTATGTTCATAGCAGCATTATTCACAATAGCCAGAATCTGGAAGCAACCAGAGTGCCCGAAAATTGATGACTGGATAAAGAAGCTTTGGTACATCTACACAATGGAATACTATGCAGCTGTTAGGAAAAATGAGGTTATAAAATTTGCATATAAATGGATGGACATGGAGAAGATTATGTTGAGCGAAATTAGCCAGAAGGAGAGAGACAAATACACAATGACTGCATTTATTTGCATGGCATAAATATATATGTACATATTATGATACCAATATCCAAGGTCAAGTGAAACATATATTAGGAGGTCTTCTCAAAGGTGGAAATTATCACAAGCGTGTGGGAGTCAGGAGGTTAGGTAAGACAGAAAATGGAACAGGGTGCTAATAATAGTCGAGGGGTAGGTACTAATGCCAACCTAGAACTGAGCATTAAATAGAGGCAAAAGGATACACATGACAACCTTTTTAATGTATGTTCTGTAATCCATAGTCTGGAAGGGAAGGAAAAGAGAAAGAGAGAGAAAGGGAAAGAAATAAAGAACCTGACATGGAGCAGGGCTGGGGAAGGGGGGGAGGGAACCGGGGATGTTGGTGGTGGGAGATGGGCACTGGTGGAGGGACGGGTGCTGAAACACTGTATGACCAAAACCCAAACATGAACTTTTTAATTGTATATCTTTTTATTTGTATATCTCACGGTGGTATAATAAAATACTTAAAAAAAGAGCAAATAAAACAAAAAAAGAAAAGAAATAGATAAATAAAAGGTTCAACCAGAGAGATAAAAAAAAAGAATTTTAGTAAGTGATGTTATATCGAAACACTTATTCCACTCTGAATATGAGTGCACCTTGATTTTCAAGTGTACACTTTTCTCAATGAAACTTTTCTTCATTTATCAGATTCCTACTCTACTGTATGGGTCAAATAAGCCTGTTCCCCACATCAGGTTAAATGGCTTAAGTCCTGACTGGGAACTGGATCTTAAAAGTTACTGTAAGAAGTGAATGAGTTATTACACATAAAATGCACACAAGAATGTTCTGATTACAGTAAGGTCCCCTGAGCACCGCCAGGAGTAATTCCTGAGTGCAAGTAACCCCTGAGCATCGCCGGGTGTGACCCAAAAAGCAAAAAAAAAAAAAAAAAAAAAAATGTTCTGATAATATTATCCTAGTCCTCTGGTGCCTTATCATTGATCACTTACTATGGTAATTGCTTGTGTTTAGCAATGTATGATGACACATTAAATTGAAGGAAAATATAGTAATTTCAAGGGCAAAATAAATAAAATATATTCAATTTATAGTCACTGTCTGTCACTGTCTTCCCGTTCATCATCGATTTGCTCGAGCGGGCCCCAGTAACATCTCCATATGTCCTGTCTCATGCTAGTAGAGCCCAAGTGAAAGATAATAAGTCACAACTTGGTAGTCTAAATTAATCCCTGTCACATTAACTTTCACCTTTTCTTAAGGGAATGGTATTCTTACACTAATATCTACATCTGTATTATTTCTCCTAGCATATTAGTCATGTTTCTGATATTCCACACAGCTTCTCATTAGCATACATCATTTAAGTGCCATCCCAAGATATAGATTATGTACCTTAGTATGATACTAGTTTATTCTAGAAAAGCAGGTTTTTATATAGCACGAGGAACACCAGATTTAAAGTGCAGAATTTTATCTGTGTTCTCCTTGGGGACAAAAATAATTTATCAACCTTTTCATATAAATGTTTCCTTCGGATTCACATAATCATTGTTCTATTACCTTTATAAAACATAATGAGTGACAAGGAGCAGTATAAATTCAGAGATTGAATAAAGGTGAACACAACACACATTGTAAAAATGATTTTGATCTACTCGTGGCTGGTAGTTGACATACTGATTTAAAAATTATTTGAACAGAATGACTGCCTGCCGTACATTTATTTACTACCAGCATCAAAAACCATGCCATGTAATTAATCACACTCTGCACTAGCAGTAAGGATGCCGGCTTCCCACAATGCAGCGAACAGTTATTTTCCTCTCTTTCACTTGGTGTTTCTGCAAACCTATTGTGATTTTGTTTCCAGAAAGACTTCTGTCCCTGCTGCTTGGGGAAATGTTTCTATAATGTCTTGATCCAAGAATTTCATATGCAACAGATGGTATTCTTGGCTATGTATTCACTGTAGTTTCTCTAAGTCGAGTTGAGTGCTTAATATTGCTTGTTCTCTGCCAATCATCCCTTAGCCTACAAGGGAATTTTGATCAACTATGTATTATTCCTTATGCTTTCACTCTGATCCTCTTAGAATTCTGATCTCTATCTAGAATAATCTGCTAAATTACCAAGGATGATATTGTATTGTTGCATCTTATGAATGGTGTTAATTATGATATATTAATATTCACAGATAAAGTAAAAGTTTTATTTATATTTATAGAAACACATATATTTGCATATTATTCCAATAATGGTCCTTTTCCAAAATTTGAGTTTTTGTGCTTATAATTTATCTTTGAATATATATATTGCATTCAATTGTATAAACTAAAGAAAATACCTCTGCTGTATAATGTACTGAGAATTAAGTACCCCCTCAAATATATCTATATCAAAATATATATATATATATATATATATATATCACTCCTTAAATATGACACATGTATGAAGAGTAATGATCAAGGGAATATACACACATATATTTTGCCCTTGGATATTATAATCTGCTTAATTTTTTGAAATGTATCTAGGCCAAAAATTAGGCCTTTTAAAGAAATAAATGTCTTTACTTACAACCAATTGAAAAGTAACTTTACTCTGATTTCATTCTGCATAGGTAGAGGATTGAAAAAACAAATGAAAAAAATTTAATGAAAAGCAGAAATAATTTAAATATACATTTTTCTACCTCATCTAACAAGACTACATAGCTACAAAAGAAAGATTCTTCAAATCAAAGCGAAAGCATGTGTTAACTGAATTATCTGTTTCAAAGCTTCCATGTTTTAATGCTTTTCTAGCTAATCAAGGAATTCACTATGTACTTTTAACATACTATTTTCTTCTGACATTCCTTAAAAGAATACCATCCTATTAGGTATTAAATATGCTATCAACAGATTATACTTGCTATTCCTAGAGAAAAATTGTATATTTAGTTAATTGGAAAAGATAAGATATAGAAATAAATATGCCACAATTTAGCATCTATAAGCTTATGACATTAATGTTACACTGCAGCCACCAGTTGCTGAATTAAGATAGATGTTAAAATACATCATACTTAGATGAAACTCAATGATTATATCCACCAAGACTCTAGCTTCTTTCTAACAAAATGTAATAACCATACATTTAAACAATACCACACCTCAGATAGTAATATAGCAGAATTAATTTCCTTTCTCAACATGTGAATCTCTATATGTTTGTAAAACAAAGACATTTCCTTTAGATCTTCCTATATTTTTATTGTGTTTCAAATCCAGTCTTCCTAGAGGGCTACATTTTTAGATATAAATATAACAAACAGAAATGCGTCTAAGTCTTGGTATATTCATGTCAGAAAATATAGTGACATTTCTTAATAACATATTTTTTCTGTACATAAAATATTACTTATATATTTGTGTGGCTTTGGTCCACTTCCAGTGGTGTTCCCAGCTTACTACTGGCTCTGATCTCAGGGATCACTCTTGATGACACTTGGGAGACCATACAAGGTGACAGGGATTGAACATGCATCACCTTAGGTAAGGCAAGCAAGCTACCTCCTATATTATCTTTCCAACCCCCTGTAGATCATATTTTGATATGAAATTTCTGGATGATATTGTCATTTGAGTATAATAACTATTACGTAGAGTGTAATTTGCCGTTAAACTCTATGGTAAATATATTGTTTCAGGATATAGTATTCATGATCCGTAGTTATAGAGTTTTTAATTGACTGTTACTTAACTTCTACTAAAGTTTTTAATCAAAAATACCTATGTGATTTTTAGCATTTTCCAACTATAATTTCAGCATTGTCCAATAAAACTGGTGAGGAAAATGCTGCTAGTTGCAAATACTGAACACATTCCATTTGTATCGCTCAGAAAATTAAAAGCAGTCGCACTTTGACTCAACTGACTTCTTCGATTAGGTTAAGACTTTGTAGACTCTGTCCCACCCATTGCCACCACTGAGAAATGAGAATTTGAAGACAGGTTGGAGTTCCCTTAAAGACTCTTCAGTCTCTCTTCATAGCCCTGCTGGAACATTTATGAAATTGCAGGGTATCTTTGAATGTCAAGATTAAGAGCATAATCTTTTAAAATTTGACTCAGATACAACAAAAGTTGTTATGTTTTCACTATCAAAAAAGATGGCGAAATTATCTATAGGTTAGTTTTGAGGTAGAGTATATTGACAATAAACGCTCCAGGGAGTATATAGAAAAGAAAAGAAAGGTGACTATAGCAAGCTTTTATAGAGATACATATTATTGAAAATACAACACAATTTTAAAACCGTTTTCTACATTAAAGGAATATATTGTGATTACAATGTATTTACCAAAACCTAAAGTAAAATTTAATTCAGATTTCAAGATTCAATACATTATTTATATAAAATATTTTCATTAGTACTTATTGATTTTTTTCAAATTCTGAAACCTGAGTCAGGTTAATCTTATCAATTTTATAAATACATTATTTGGATGGACAAACTTTTTATGGTGTTTTACTCCACCTAACTCAAATAAAATCCATGCTAGTGTAGTGAAAAAATATATTTACAATTTTTCCAATGCATGTTCAGTAAATGATTCTGCCCTTTTGTTATACCGTTAACTAGTTTGTAAATGCCCTACAAGGATTTCCTGTGTTTAATTGTTGGCAGAGCAAACCTGCTGCAATTCATTCAAGTCCAATATTTTCAAAGTCAATACAGCTCATGTTTTTCACTATTCTTTGTTTCCCCCATTGTTCATAAATTTGTTTTCAATTAGCAATAAAATAAAAAGTGAAATCAAAAGAATGGTTAACTTGGTACCTTTTTATACACATTTGTTTTATTTTTTATTTTTAATAAAAAGTTGGAAAAATAGCAAAATATACATCTTAGTAATGTTCTTGAGATAAATTCATGTTGTCTTAGCTATCTTTGTCAAAAATCATTTAAGGGAAGCTGAAACAATAATTCTACAATGAAAATAATAGAGTACTCCCAAGTTGATCAGGTTTTGTTTATAAAATAACATTAAACTTATCAAAATACACATGTACAGTTATACATACTTGGTTAAAGTATTAGAATATAATATAAATTAGATTTCAGAAATAAATTATTGATGGAGAGATTTTAGGATGTGTCAGGTTACAATTCACTACTTAAATATTTTATTGGTTTTTGAATAGTACAAAAGCTTTAATAGATTAAAATTTATGACAGAAGTTTTATAAAGACTTTACAGACTTTAAGAGCTTAATTAAGCAAAGATTGAAGCACTGCATTTTTTACTATAAAGGCAGGAATTAGGCAGCATTGGGCGGTGGAGTTCATAAGAATACAAGAATAAAATGTAAGAATAGTTCACATGGTGGGACTTGAGAGGCAGTACAGGAGTTAAGAAACTTGTCCTGTATATGAAACACCCTAATGTATTGTCCAGCACAGAGACAAGAGTCAGCCCTAAGAAACTTGTCCTGTATATGAAACACCCTAATGTATTGTCCAGCACAGAGACAAGAGTAAGCCCCTAAACACAGTGGGAAGGAAGAAAGGAAGGAAGGAAGGAAGGAAGGAAGGAAGGAAGGAAGGAAGGAAGGAAGGAAGGAAGGAAGGAAGGAAGGAAGGAAGGAAGGAAGGAAGGAAGGAAGGAAGGAAGGAAGGAAGGAAGGAAGGAAGGAAGGAAGGAAGGAAGGAAGGAAGGAAGGAAGGAAGGAAGGAAGGAAGGAAGGAAGGAAGGAAGGAAGGAAGGAAGGAAGGAAGGAAGGAAGGAAGGAAGGAAGGAAGGAAGGAAGGAAGGAAGGAAGGAAGGAAGGAAGGAAGGAAGGAAGGTGTCTCCCTTTGATTTTGGGTCACACCCAATTGTACTCACGGCTTACTCCTAGCCCTGTGCTCAAGGATCATTTCTGGCCAAGCTTGTTGTACTATATGTGGTTCTGGTCATCAAAGTTGAGCTGGCTGAGTGCAAGACAAATATAATAGCGTACTAGCTCTCAGTCCCTGTATCAGATCTGATTAGTTTCTCTTGTTTTTACATACTTTTTCCAACTCTGCCATGCCACATGTTCCCTCTAGCAGGATACTCTTTTTTCCTTTAGTCATTTTGTCCTTTGCCATGCTGGGGATGGCACCCAGGATCTCACGTGTAAAGTGTGTGCCCTATCACTGAGCTGTATTCCCAGCCTTCTGTTAATAGCGTTTTGCGATTAAGGTTTACACAACCATGAAATTCACCCAGAGTGCATTAAATTAAATGATTTTTTAGTGCTTTGGCAGATTTCAGCCTCAACTTTTCAGCCTCCAACATGGCAGCATGAAGCAGGAAGGAGTTAATGCTGGCAAAGTCGCCACCTCGTTCTGTGTGGTGGGTGGGGAAGAAACACTATCCCTTTCCTAGGTGATAGCTTAAGTAGTATTTCCCAGACTGCTGCACTTCACATGAAAGAGGACACCAGCTTTCAAAGGGAGAAAAACATCTCACAGATTCACCAACTTACTAACTGCTGCTGTTCTTGGAGAGTGAAGTTCTTGAGTGTTGAGCAGAGTATTTTCCTAGAGTTAGTAAAAAGTTGATTTTCCTCTTGATCTTGTTATTTCTTAGAGTGCAAGGACATCTATTGTTAATGAAAATTTATATGGCTTCTTTTTAACTCATGTTGATGTCTAACTGGGATATTTGTTACACTGGTGACTCTGTATTGTAATGTCATCACCATCCAAAACCTATACCTGAGATCAGGATTCCCTCTTGGTGTTGTACATTCTCTGGGTTTGAATAAATATATTTGGGAAGTCACAGTCTGGCTCCTCAATAAATACTGGATTTAGAGATGACTTCAAGAGTACGCTATCCGCACAGCAGAGCCTGGCAAACTACCCGTGTCGTATTTGATATGCCAAATACCAGTAACAATTATAGACCTCATTCCCATGACCTGATGGAATGGTTTGAGGCTATTTCTGTTCCTGGAGCAAGCAGGGCTTGGGCTCTACTTGCATGAGTCAGGACATATGGAGATGTTACTGGTGCCCGCTCGAGTTAATCGATGATGAACGGAAGACAGTGATACAGTGATACATATAAATATTCTTTATATATATATACATATGATACATATATATTATATATGTATATACATATATATATATATGTATATATAATATATATTATATATTATATATGTATATACATATATATTAATATGTATATATGTGTTGCAGGTGTGGCTGCAGTGCCCAGCTCTGTCAACAGGTGGCAGACAGGAGATAAGCTTGTCTTCACCTAGGGCTGTGCCCCATGGGCCCTGGATGGTTGATGGTCTGACATAAAAAAAGATTGGGTCCCCTGGTTTGAACCCAGAGCCACAGCAGAGCCTGGCAAGCTACTTGTGATGTGTTCAATATGCCAAAAACAGTAACAATAATGGATCTCATTCCCAATGAATGGAGACATTACTGGTGCCTGCTCGAGCTAATCAATGATCAATAGGAAGACAAGTGAAGTGATATATGTATATATAATATTGTATATAATATGCATATATAATTTTGTATATATAATTTAATACATTAATATATAATATAAAATATAATACATAATATAAAATATTATAAAATATACCAGAGCAAACCACACATCATGCAGTCAGTCATTCTCAACATCCAGACTCCATAGTTCCTCAGAGCTCCATCCAAGGATCTTCCCCTTTATGTTTCATCAGTAAATGCTTGAGATGAGAGCCTTCTACTATACCACCAACACAGCAAAGCCTGACAAGTTACCTGTGTTTTATTTACTTGTTATGCCAAAAACTAGTAACAATTATGGACCTCAGTTCAAATGACCTGAAGAATAGTTTCGAGCTCCTCCTGTCCCTGGAGCAAGCAGATGGCCTTGGGTTACACTTACTTGTGACAGGACTCATGGGGATGTTACTAGTGCCCATTCGAGCAAATCGATGAACAATGGGAAGACAGAGATATAGACAGTGCATATAAAATGTAATGCATTTTCTTAATGCACTATCCTTTACCTCATCACTCCATATTTTTATACATATATTTTTGTCACCCACTCTATATAGCATTCTCCTCTATTTCTAAGTCCGCTCACTGAAGTAAGTGCTGAATTAATTCAAATGTGCTGATTTAGACTTGTTATTTTTGGGATTTTGTAAGGGTATTACGGTTCACATAGTTGAACATATCTCAATGTGAACATGCTCAAGATGAGTCTAAGATCTTTCTAGGAGAGAGCCTTGCATGTTTCAAGATGCTGAGATCTTGAACTTTGATGGGTATTGCCAAGTTGCTTCCTAATATGGTTTCTTCAAACTCCTACTCCAAACTGTTATTTGTCAAAGAAATAGTGTTTGTCAAAGAAATGAGAATTTCTATGTCTTCATAGTCTCAATATGCATTTGGAATTACCATATGTTAACCTTCTTTGGAATATGATGGCTGTGAAATACAACTTAAAAGTAACTTCAATCAAAGTTAACTTGACTACTCCAAGCGTGAGCATCTTTTCATGTTTATAGGCCATTTAGATATCTTCTCACATCAACTGCTATTTTGTCTATTTTAAATATTGGTTTATATGTCCTAGAATTTCATGTAGCTTTTGAATATTCTCTGGAATATTACTTTTGTATATGAAGTCTTCAGTTGTATTTCAGTTCTAGATATTAATGCAATAGGTTCTTAAATATTTTCTTCATATTTGTACTTATAGTATATTGTTTGGTGGAAAAGTGCTATCACTTTGAGAATACAAGTTTTCCTTATCGAAAAATAATTTAAAAATTATTTTTAAATGATTAAAAATAACGTATAATTATGTCTCCCCTGTGCAACAGTTCTACAACATACCAGGTATAATTTGTAAGTCAGAGTTTTTTTTTACTATGTACACAGTTATTCCAATGTTGTTTACTTAGTAGATACAGCATATAGCTTTTTAAAACAAAAATTTATCCATTTAAAATAGTTTACTTACAATCTGTCCATAAAATACTTCTCATTAATTATTAGTAATATGGATCTAGATTCAAGTTTCTATTTCTATTTGTTTGTGATACCTATCACAAAACTTAATCATTTTGGCACTTAATAAGTATTTACATAGGTATGGAGAGCAACTTCTATCATCATATGTGCTAACGAGGTCATTATTGTTAATCTTTGAGAATTAAACTACCTAGAAAACTTATGAATAATATTCGCATATTATATAAATGTATTTAAAACTTTAGTTTGCTTTAGATTAAAAAAACTGGGCATTGTCTTTGGCGTGATCAATATTCAAAGTTGACATTGCTGCAAATTCATTCTTAAATTCTACATAAGTTCTCACCCTAGTTTCAAACAGAATGACAACCACGACAAGGAAGATGCGAATATCCTTCCCATTTCTACTTTGACCTCATTCTCTAGTTGTCCAGTGGGATACCGAGTTTTACTTATATATTCTACCATTTGACAGTTGTGTGAAGTCACAAATCAGTTCTTTTTTCTTCACTGTTCAGGTACTTGGGAAAAAATATGCCTTTATACTAATAAATTCTGGAATGTGGGTTAATCCTAACTCAGCCACCTCATTTAAATTCTTCCATCAAAGTGCTCTGTCAGCCTTTTGATCTTGCTATCTTGATTTCTGTTTAGGAGTTGCCCCGTAGACTGTGTGTTTTCAGAAAATCAGGGTGTAAATCAGATTCCCTAGGCAGGATGATTGAAGGCAATCTTTCTGTGAGCGTTTTGGTATGCAAGGTTTCTTTATCAATCCATTTTATAGATTGGGTGAAATTTTAGTAAGCATTCTGAAAGTAAGATTTTAACAAATCTACTAATCTTTCCTAACTTCTATCCCTTTATCATAAGCATGTCATAAAAAGATGTATTAAGAGGCAAGAAATAAATACATTTAAAATTTATACTTAAAACTTTCACTTGTTTTATTTTACATCTGACATCTGTTCTCTTTTAAACTACATTAAAACTTCTAATTTAAGGAAGTTTTGTTAAATTTGAATAGAAATTCAAACATACATTATATTTCTTCATGTATTTATTTTGTGTGCATATGCACATATATAGATACCAAGGCATCTAGTATGATATAAAAATGCACACTATAAGCATTATTAGCTTCAAATTATAGAGCAAGTCTTCCATTTTATTCACATTAAATATAATATACCATGAGATGTAATAAATTTCATTAAAAATCAAATATAACAATTTGAACATGAGATTTAACTCACCATAAGTTGACATAATCATTATTTTTCTTCGTTTATATCTTAATATGTAAATATCATTAGTAGCTAATCTTTCATAGTATAATATTGCATAAAAGACCTCCCTCTACATTTTATATATTCACAAATTAATAGCAGTGTCATTTATTAAATGGTAAACATGTATAATTTTGACTTTTCCATTGGTATATAAATGATTTGATAAAATAATAGAATGTAGTTTAATAAGTAGCAATTTGCTTGAATAAAATGTGGGAAATACAAAGACAATCTTTTTTTAATTTCTTTTGGGGGGGTCACACCCGGCAATGCTCAGGGTTTCTCCTGGCTCTGTACTCAGGAATTACTCCTGGCGGTGCTCGGGGGACCATATGGGATGCCAGGGATTGAACCCGGGCTGGCATGGACCAACCACATGCAAGGCAACCACCCTTGCCGCTGGGCTATCACTCCGACCCTAAAGGCAATCTCTTTAAATGAGAAAACACCAGAATAAAAATTTTATCTTACAGTCAGATTAAAATGAAATCTTACTAATAACTTAAGAAAGCGGAATGACATCTCTATTCTAACAAATCTCCATTAGACTCTTGCTGCACCCAAGAAATGCATTTGGGATCAAATGATAGAACAGATAGAACAGATATAAGACATGTGGCTCACCCCCTAGTTAATCCCCTATACCATATATGCTCCCTGAGCACTTCCAAAAGTTATCCTTGAGTGCCTTCTAGTGTTGCCCCAAAACAAAACAGAAAATTTTAAACATATCTTCATTATGCTAACCAGAAGATGCAGTGAAATAACTTTTAAATTAAAATGATTCATTTCACTAAAGAATAATACCACAAGGTATTAGCATACTTTACGTGGAGTGTTGGATATATTGCTCTAATCCAAAGTGCCCGTAAAAGTTGGTAATAAAAGGGTGTTGTTGAGTATGTCCCCGTTTATCCTCAAGCACATGGTATTGCAACAGACACAACACATCCCACTCCTTTCAAGCACTTAATTCACAGCAGGATGAGGCTTCAGATTACTGATGGGAAAGCAAAATAATTGCCACTATAAAACAAAGTTATATGCCAAACTCTAGTTTTATGCTGCTTAATCTTTTTTTTTTGAAAATTTTTTGGGTGATATTTTATTTTTTTGTATTTGTTCTTTTTTATTTTTTTACATTTATTTATTTACTTATTTTTGACAATTACAATGCTGCTTAATCTTAAAGAGACTTTAGAGTCACAACTATTCATGACACCAAGGTCCAAATACATGTTGGGATATATGTACATAACTTTGGCACTTTCATAAAAATGCCTGAGGATCCTGAAATATTTTACCCACCTGGAGTTTATTATTAATGATAACCTCCCAAATGATGCTCAGGGGTATGAGGGTTCTCCTTCCTGATTCTTTTTATGTTTAACCTGCCTCATTGTGGGCATCAATGAATGGCACACCTGGCTGTGCTCAGGTGAGCCACACAGTGCTGGGTATTATCTTTGGAGTCCAAACAATGATTTATGTGCTCAACCTTTTTGATTTGTCCCACTGACCCTAATTTATTTTAATAGAATACTGTGTAATCTTTGTTTTTGGCACATGTGAGTTAAACTGAAGAAAAATTTAATGGAGAAAGACATGTTGTGAAGAGAAAAGAAGGAAGGAAGGAAGGAAGGAAGGAAGGAAGGAAGGAAGGAAGGAAGGAAGGAAGGAAGGAAGGAAGGAAGGAAGGAAGGAAGGAAGGAAGGAAGGAAGGAAGGAAGGAAGGAAGGAAGGAAGGAAGGAAGGAAGGAAGGGAAGGGAAGGGAAGGAAGGGAGGGAGGGAGGGAGAAGAATGGGAGGGAGGAAGGAAGAAGTAAGAAGGGAAGGAGGAAGAAGGGATGGAGGAGGGAGGGTAGAGATGGAAACTAAAGAGTGTGAGAAAGAAGGAAGAAAAGGAAGGAAGGAGAGAGGGATTGGAAGGAATGAAGGAATGAAAGACAAAAGGAGTTCTAGACTTTAAAAAGGTACATACAAGTCAAAAAGACAGTATACTGGGGTAAAGGCATTAGCTTTTCAAGCTGCTGTCCTGGTTGGAACCTAGAACCACATACGACCCGAGCACAGATCTGGGAATAGTACCAAGACACACTGGGTGTGTCCCTCCCTACCAATATAAGAAATCAGATTCTGCATAGAGATTAATGTAGGTACAGTAGTTTCCTATCATAAAACAAAAACAGTTCAGAATCCAGATAGTACTGACCTTGGCTTGCTGTTGTGACACAGTAGAATTGATTACCAAGGAGTGCTAGAGTTGGACACCAGTTTTGATGTTCCCAAGTGTAACCCAAATTTCTGGTTCTCATTCTGATATACAGTTCATTTGACTTTAATGTTAAAAATTGTATGATATCACAGATATTTTAAAAAATGAGTCTTTGTTTATAATAATTTTTTCTGATGAGATCAGGCACATTCAGGTTGGTATGGCCTGCAGCATGTGAATGAATGAAAACTGATGAGGGAGAAACTTCAACAATCAGGACTAATGGTCATTGTGCTAAAGGTTCAGACTGCCTAGAGGGTGGGCCAGCTCTGTGATCTCAGTCACTGTCTCTTCTTATTTACAATTAGTATCAGGCTGTTTGTATTATGGCATTTCACTAATCTATATACAGCACTATATTATAACTACAGTGAGTATTTCATCATATGAAAGGAGCATTAAAGACAAATGCAAAGGCTGTATTCATGATTATAGAACAGAGTTGAGTACATCAAAATAAGGCAACAAAAATGTTAAAAACTCTTCATTGATGGTACTGTATCCTTACAAAGGACTGTACATAATAAATAGGACATGGTCACTTTCATCCACATCTGTCTCTGTTTGTAAGAAAGGATGAGGTCCAGACAGTCATGTAACTTCTTTTATGTAGATTCCCTTTCAGGGTCTTTTTCAATAGTGCCTTAATAAGTACTCTGTAGATCAACGGACATGGTTGATTATATACTAGAGTTGGAGGAGGAGAAAGAGAGGCGAATAACATTTCCTCCTAATTCCCATTAATTTTCCTGGTACAAATGATGAGCAATGCAAAAGTGGGACTGAATCTCTTATACAGAATGGCAGAACAAGGCTCTCAAATGATGATTTTTTAACTAAGACCCTTATTGTCAGCATTTTATGGAAATAGTAATAACTATGCATTATTACTACTTTAGGCATAGTCATTGAGTTTACACTTGTTGTAATCAAAAATATATCTGAAAATAATGACCTGAGTATAAGAAAACTGTTTATTTCACTAAACACTAGTGTCTTGACCCTGAAAAGGCAGCTATGAGCTAAAGAATATCTCCCTGATTCTCATATCTGGTACACAGGTGTGTGTGTGTGTGTGTGTGTGTGTTGAGAGGAGAGATGGCAGAGACACACTTTAGCAAACATAACAGAGTCAAGACATGGCATAGAGCTAGTATAACTGGTAGGGTGCTTGTCTTGCATACAGTCAACCCAGATGTGATTCCTGGCACCATATACGGTTACCCTAATACCACTATGGGTCATCTCTGATTGCAGAACCAGGAGTAATCCCAGAGCACTGTCAAATGTGGTTCCACAATTAATAGAACAAAATGGAATAAACTGTAGTTTCGTCAGTGTGACAAAACTTTCAGTTGAAGAGTACAGCTAATTAAGACAGAGTGCTGGTATCTGAATTAGACTCAGAAAGCCACATGCATTTTAGGGAAATGAACATAGGCAGTTGGAAGAGCAGGCACTAAAGTCTGGTATGTGGATCTTAGTGTGTTTGAATAAAATATAAAAGGAAGTTTGACAGAAATGTAGAGAGTCTTGAAGAGAGATAATAATTGAGGTTAGGAGTATCAAGATTCAGATATTCAAAACATTTAAAAGTCATGATAAAGAATTTCTACTTCATTCTCATAGAAATAGGTTCATGATTTTCAAATAATAAATGTATATGCATGTGAAAGAATTATAATTTATATAACAATAATTATGTATCATTGATGAATGTTGGATTTTGATATGAAATGGAGTCGAGGCCAAAAGAAACTGTTTTATTGAATAAAGTAGATATTGTTCTTTTTATATTATCATCTTCAGTAGTTGAATGCAGAAATAGCTATGACTGTTCTAAAATCTTTCATTTGCTCAGTAGACTAATTATGACTTCCAGTGAGTTACAATTCTTCCTATTGTTCTAGTTACCTTGAAATTAAGAAATGTGGGCCCGAGCGATAGCCCAGCCGGGTAGGGCGTTTGCCTTGCACGCAGTCGGCCTGTGCCGGCCTGGGTTCGATCCCCAGCATCCCATATGGTCCCCTGAGCACCACCAGGAGTAATTCCTGAGTGCAGATCCAGGAGTAACCCTGAGTATTGCCGGGTATGACCCAAAAAGCAAAAAAAAAAAGAAATTAAGAAATGCATTTATTAAATAAATATTGGTAAAGTAAGAGGCCAAGTATCACTTGTATCACTTGTATTCCCGTTGATCATCGATTTACTAGAGTGGGCAACAGTATCATTCTCCATATGTCCTGTCACATGCTAGTGTAGCCCAAAGGGATCTGCTTGCTCCAGGAACAAAAGAGCCTCAAACCATTCCATCAGGTCATGGGAATGAGGTCTAATTAACTCAATAGACAATGAGGTCAAATTAACTCTCCAGTTTTATTTACAAATGACATATAAAGATGAGTTGGTGCAGACATCAATGTAATTCATAAGGTTTAGGATATTAACAGGTTGACTATACTACAACATATTTCATCTACACATTCTTTAATCAACATCCAAGTAATATAATTGTCAATCACCTTAGACTTTCCAATTTTCTACTCACTAATCAAAAAGATTTAAGATTAATTAGTAAAGCTTATTTCTCTAAGCATAAAACTCAAGGTTTCCACAATGGTAAAAAAATGTGCTGTTATATGTCTATTTACATTTGCAAATATTTTGTCACTTTTCTGCAACTTATATCTACTGGAACTATTCTATATTTATGCAGCCTTCAGAATTCAGCACAAATGTCAGCTACTCTGTTCCTTTTCTGATTCCCTCAAATGAATTTCGTTAGAATGTATATTTTAATCTCAAAATTCATCAAAATCTATAATCAAAGTATTGATTATGTTGTCTTATGAGTGCTAACCTAAACTTATAACTCCACCCCAATTCATATTTTAATTGACATTTGAGGGAACTGTAATATACATATATATAAATATTATTATTATTTTACTGCTAGTACTATACCAGTGACAAGCATTTCACAAATTAAATGACGTGCATGAAGCTTGAATGAAGAGATGACTGGATACCAACAAACATTCTTGCCTCTTTTGATGCATTCTCCAAATGAGATCTGTGCAATATGATTGAGATAAATCTGCTAAACGGCAGCAGATTTCTGCTTTTCTTCTTTTGGTTCATGCTTCTAGTGTCTCCTACCATGAACAAGACAACCTGTTAAATTTTACACATCTCCCAAAATTCATCCAAAAGCTCACTCTTCTATGAAGCTTTTGCAAGACTTTTACTCCAAGAGCTATCCCTTCCTCTGTCTTTTTTTTCACAATTTATCTGTACTTCCTTTGCCTATATTATTTCTTTCTACATTATGTCTAATTATGTTAAAATATAATTATTTGTGCACAAAATACTCATAACTGAATTTATTGGCTATTTAATGAAATTATATATAATTTTATTTGTACTCCATAGGTAAGGAAATAAGCATATAATTTATAGTGTTACAGCTGCAGGGCTCAACAGACAGTAC
This sequence comes from Cryptotis parvus, assembly GCA_021461705.1. NCBI lineage: Eukaryota > Metazoa > Chordata > Mammalia > Eulipotyphla > Soricidae > Cryptotis > Cryptotis parvus. The sequence goes on along the minus strand of JAJIBD010039327.1, from coordinate 4,355 downwards.
AGTTAATATGAGTATAAACTTTATTACATTAATTTCAAAATAAATTTAGTATACTATTTCTGCCAAAGTTTGATAAAATTCGAGCATTTTTTTTTATTAAACTGGGGATTTGATTTTTTTTCCAAATGATTTTCTTTGACTTTATTCCAGATTGTTTTTAAGCTAGAGGTGTAGCTAATGTGCACTCATATATAATCTTTGGCTTGCTTCAGTGCTATCTTCTAGAAAAGGTTGCTTTGTTACCTTTCCAATCTCAGAAAAATAAACAGTAAAAATGAGTCATAGATGTGACACTGGTTTAGTACTAAAAGTAGTTATTTATTTATATGAGTGAATCTAGAACTAATAACAACTAAAGTAGTGTCTTCTTCAAAATTCATAGGAATATAGATATTTTTGTTGCTGTCTGTTGTTAGTTATAGAATTTCCTTAAATGCACAGGAAAGAGGACTATTGCATTCTTATTCACTTTTTAAAAGAGAAAAGGGGGGAGAAAGGACCACTTAATATTGCCACCTTTTTGTGACATGTGATGATATTGTACCAGAGGATGATGAAAGAATGTTCTCAGGAAATCATGGCCACAAATCTATACCTAACAGAGGAAATAAGGTGTGTGGTATCAGTGCAGTGAATTGAGCTCTCACTGCAGCTTTACAGCGTTACTTTATCACAAATAGATTGATTTGTCAAACATCAAAAATTGAGAGAATAGAACTAAAAGTTGCTAAAACCTTCTATTACCTTCTATAATTTCAAAATATTATTCTGATAATTATTATTATTTTTAAATAATTTCAAAATATTATTCTGATAATTCTATCAAAATATTATTCTGATAGAATTATTCAGTCAAAGATACATTTAAGACTGTTCAGTTCATACAAGATGTGCCTCTTGCTACAAAAAAAAATCTAAAGATTTTTTACTAAAATTGGTTTCTGTCATGTGAATAAGTAATGTGCTTTTTAATTGTCTAAAACAAACTATTTTGGAAGTGCATAGGCACACATGGGCATGGTAAATATACTAGTATGATTTACAATATAGCTTTAAAAGATGATGAATCATTGGCTTTGGGGAAAATTACAGCCTCACAGAGAATTAAACTACACATTTTCTATATGTATTTTTTTCTCCACTAGAGACTTTTCAAAAAGAATCTATTAAAGATTATTCCACCTGTGAATGAGCTTTGAATTACCTTTACTTCTGTCAAAGCCCATTTATCAACTTGACAGTGTGAGTCTCTAAAAGCAAATAAGGGCATCAACGGGCCCTGCACTCTGGCCTTGGCAGAATTAAGCTTCTTTTACACAAGAGAAAGGCATTCCAGAGACAGTTGGAGTATTTTGCACAAACACAGGGAACAGTACAGAAACATTCTTTTCTGAGAGTAATATAAAGTGTCTGATGTCATTCCAAAGGCCCCAACCTTGAAAGAGTGTGTTACAAAATATATACAATTGCCTATTTCTATAAATTTATTATATTTATTATGTCTGCCTTTGTGAGAAGGTGCTAGGGATTGCACCCAGTATTTCATCAACAAACACAAGAGAAGCACATGCTCTATCTCTGTGCTATTCTCCAGTCTTATATATGTACTTTTCAAATGCAAGATGTCGCGGAGTTGGGAAGAAAAACTTCTGGTTTTTGTCAGATAGCTCTTGATTATGTGCTGCTTTGTTAATTTTGTATTTTTACAGTTTTTAATAAAAAACAAAGAAAGATCATTTTATATTGTTTAGAATTATTTTCTATAGGATACTATGATTTTAAGCATTTGATTACATCTATAGAAGCCTAAATTTAATAATGTGGGTATTCTGTTAGTACAACAAAATGGTTTGCTTGAGGAAATGCTACGTATAAACATTCAACATCTAGACACAAACGTCTGTATTTTATTAACCGATGTCCTTGAGAACATATCTATGTAACTTGAACAACTCCCTTTTCACTAATGGAGTGGAACATTGTAGAGAGAATTCTATTAAACAAAAAGTCAGTCTTATTATTTCATCTTCCTGGATCAATGATGCTAAAAACATTATCCACCCAGTCTAGAAAGTATTCATTGTCAGATGTCTGTGTAATTATGGCACACTTTTTAAAGACATGCATGATAAAAACAATATTTATTTTAAACGAAAATGAGTAGATTAATTGCAAAATCATATTATAGATTTAGTAATGTGAGAATACCTCTGGTGAACATTGATGACAGAAATTGTTTACATGCTTGCATCTGTCACACTCTTCGAAAGTTACTTTGTGTTTTTTCCTTTTTCAATGGGGAAAAAAATTCACTTTATTTGGGTTACCACTGCCATTTTAAATAAAAGTTTGGCTCCATAAGTACAGTGACAGATTTAAAATAAAATAATGTACCTCAAATAACCCAATATTATAACTATGGATTGGAAAAGAACTAATTAGTCATATATCAATATTTAGAAGCCTAATCGTCATAAATTAGGCTTGAGATGTTTCAAACTACCAGCTATAACGGAACTAAAATTGGGGGAAAAGAAGAACCAACTATATGCTTTTTGTTGGTTTTAGTTTGGGGGCAAATCTGACTTCACAGTGTAAATAATGACTGTGCTCAGGGATTACTCCTGGTGGTCTCAGAGGACCATAAGATCTCACTCTTGAGTATCACTCCTAGCAGGCTAGGAGAATATATGGGTTTAAGAAAAGGATTTAACTTTGCTGTTGTTTTATATGGGGGGGTTCACATCCAGTGGTACTCAGTGGTTAGTTTTGGCATTGCGCTCCAGGATCACTTCTGATGGGCTCAGGGGACCATATTCAGTGGTAGGGATCAAAACCAGGTCAGCAACGTGCAAGGAAGAAAACGCTCCCTCCTGGACTATCACTCCAGCCCCCAGGAAGGATTGAACTTTTAAGAAAATTTTGATTATGTCACTTTGCATAAATAATATTTATGTAAAAGTCAAAATACAAAGGCAAAGGAATTTAAGGAATTAAATATTGTTTTAAAGGATATGTATTAAAATGTTTCTTTCCATATTTTTCTGGCAATATATAAGCTATATCTATGTCTGGTGATAAACAAAATATGTCTATGTCTTCTTGCTGGGTTATTTTTGCTGTTGATTTCTTGATAAAATACCCTTAATATTAGCAACGAAACATATCCTCCATTCCCCAAGGAAAAAACTGTTTTTCCAAACGGCAGTGGAGTCATGAGGTCAACTAGATTATTCTTATTCCAGCAAAAGTGGAAGAATTGAATGGGATTTTTTCAGGTTGGATGCACCAAATAAAGCATGTTCATCAGGGCCAGAGCGATAGCCCAGCGGGTAGGGCGTTTGCCTTGCATGCTGGCCGGCCTGCCGGCCCGGGTTCAATCCCCGACATCACATATGGTCTCCCAAAGGACTGCCAGGAGTAATTCCTGAGTGAAGAGCCAGGAATAACCCTGAGCATCACCGGTGTGACCCAAAAAGCAAAAAAATAAAATGCATGTCCATCATAAATTTGTGTTCTGAAAGTTAGAGAAAGATCTCAAATACCTGGCAGAGGGCAGCTTTGTGATTCAAGTAAACACCTTCTTTAAAACTCTTATTTATCTCTAAAAATAAAAACATGGAGGAAAAGAACCATAGAGTACCCTAAGAGTACTTATACTATCAGTTTAGCATTAAGTCCAGACATAGTTACTATTTTAATATGGAAATGCAGGCACACAGAGGCACACGTGCGCCTCTCTCTCTCTCTCTCTCTCTCTCTCTCTCTCTCTCTCTCTCTCTCTCAAACACACACACACACACACACACTCACTCACATTAAGTAGTTCAGATCTGATGTCTGACGCAAGATACCATGTTTTCTCTTACTCCATTATTTCTAGGACAAAGTTAAAAAAACTATCTGGAGCCATATTTTAAAACAAATGTTATACCCTGAATTATATGCCTCATGTCTGTTCTATAAATAGTTTCATGGCCAGTGTAATTATGGCTTATATGAGTCATGGAGGTTGCTCGAGGCACTGTTCATCCTATTTATATGCTGCTCCAGGAACAAATAATTGGAAGCTTGGAAACAATGACAGAGTATCATGCCAGGTAGGGCTCAGTGCGTTCAGAGGGTTGCTCCTTACAACTAAACTAAACATAAAGATCCCAGTAGATCTGGTTAGGAGGACCTCCTGCCTCCTAGAAGCCTTCAGTAGTTATGAGGGACATGTAGCTAGGTCACAATGCATTGTTTGAGATCTGACCTTGCTAGGCTATGATAGAAATTGATCCTACGGAGAAATTTGGTCATAGCAATCTTCTACAGTAGAGTAATGCACTTCAAAGAAGTGTCAGATTATTGAA
>JAJIBD010039326.1:0-25695 GCA_021461705.1 Cryptotis parvus | reverse complement strand
TTTTTAATTTTTTTATTTTTACAATTACAAAGATATACAATTAAAAAAGTTCATATTTGGGTTTTTGGTCATACAGTGTAGCAGCACCCATCCCGCCACCAGTGCCCATCTCCCACCACCAACGTCCCGGTTCCCTCCCCCCCCCCCCAGCCCTCCTCCATGGCAGGTTCTTTATTTCTTTCCATTTCTCTATCTTTCTCTTTTCCTTCCTCTCCAGACTATGGATTACAGAACATACATTAAAGGGTTGTCATGTGTATCCTTTTGCCTCTATTTAATGCTCAGTTCTAGGTTGGCATTGGTACCCTCACAATTGTTAGCACACTGTTCCATTTTCTGTCTTACCTAGCCTCTGACTCCCACACGTTTGTGATAATTTCCACCTTTGACAGGGACCTCCTGATGTATGTTTCACTTGACCTTGGATATTGGTATCATAATATGTACCTATATATTTATGTTATGCAGATAAATGCAGTCATTCTGTAACTGTCTCTCTCCTTCTGGCTAATTTCGCTCAACATAATCTTCTCCATGTCCATCCATTTGTAGGCAAATTTTATAACTTCATTTTTCCTAACAGCTGCATAGTATTCCATTGTGTAGATGTACCAAAAGCTTTTTATCCAGTCATCTATTTTCGGGCACTCTGGTTGCTTCCAGATTCTGGCTATTGTGAATAATGCTGCTATGAACATAAAAGTAGGGATGGTGTTTCCGCTGCGTATTTTTGGTTTCCCAGAGTAGATTCCCAGGAGTGGTATGGCTGGGTCAAATGGGAGTTCAATTTCTAGTCTTTGGAGGAATGTCCATATTGTTTTCCAGAAAGGCTGTACCAGCCGGCATTCCCACCAACAATGGATGAGTGTCCCCTTTTCCCCCCACACCCACGCCAGCACTTGTTGTTCTTGTTCTTTTGAATATGTGCCAGTCTCTGTGGTGTAAAGTGGTATCTCATTGTTGTTTTGATTTGCATCTCTCTGATGATTAGTGATGATGAGCATTTTTTCATATGTTTTTTGGCCATTCGAATTTCTTCCTTTGCTGAAGTTTCTGTTCATTTCTTCTCCCCATTTTTTTGATGGGGTTGTTTTGTTTTTCTTCTTGTAAAGTTCTACCAGTGCCTGATATATCCTGGATATTAACCCCTTATCAGATGAGTATTGGGTGAATATTCTTTCCCATTCTGTGGACTGCTTTTTGTATCTTAGTCACTGTTTCTTTTTTGAGGTGCAGAAGCTTTTTAGTTTCATGTAGTCCCCATATATTTATCTTTTCTTCTAGTTTGCTTTGTTAGAGATGTTTCATCTTTGAAGATGCCTTTTTAGCTTCAATGTCATGGAGGGTTTTTCCTATATTTTCTTCAATGTACTTTATGGATTCAAGTCTGATATTGAGATCTTTAATCCACTTTGATCTGATTTTTGTGCATGGTGTTAGACACAGGTCCAAATTCATTTTTTTACATGTCGCTGCCCAGTTTTCCCAACACCACTTGTTGAAGAGGCTTTCCCTTACTCCATTTTAGACTCGTTGCACCTTTATCAAAGATTAAATGATCATGTGTTTGAGGTTGGGTGTCAGGATACTCAATTCTATTCCATAGGTCCACGGGTCTGTTTTTATTCCAATACCATGCTGTTTTAATTACTACTGCCTTGTAGTACAGTTTGAAGTTGCAAAAGGTGATGCCTCCCTATATCTTTTTTCTTTTCCCCTTGAGGATTGCTTTAGCTATCCTTGGGGGTTTCTTGTTCCATACAAATTTCAGTGATAGCTTGTGTCAATTTCTTTGAAGAATGTCATGGGTATCCTTATAGGGACTGCATTGAATCTGTACAGAGCTCTAGGGAGTATTACCATTTTGACAATGTTGATTCTCCCAATTCATGAGGCAGGGATTATGTTTCGGGTGTGAACAGTTTAGAGTCTTTTAGATTCCTGCTGATTAGCTCTGTTAATGGTCCCAGGTCTTCCTGTACCTATTGAATGTCAATACATTGTTCTCAGGAATTGTCCTTAAAGTCTCAACAGTAACTCACCTGCTGGGTAGCCTGTTGTAGTGGTGGGGAGCAATATTATGTGACGGTTGAGACCACTGATGGCTGTCACCCAGTCAGCCCACACAGTCCATGTGGCTGTGGTTATCTGCCTCCTACATGTTTCTTCCATTCTCTGCCACCCACCCTTGATGGATGCGGGTCAAAAGTGCCAATCTGATGACTATAGACATAATTTATTTATTGTAGTTATTTCTTATACATAAAATAAAATAAAAGAAGGGTTTTAAAAATGAGTAAAAGAAGCAATGTGCAAAGGATGTAAAATATTTTGTCTAAGGCTTGAAAGATGAAATTAGCCAGAGTAGTTTCTGTCCGATGTTTGCTGTATGCTCTCCCAGGATGTTCTGGGCTGCATGCCTACATTGCTGCCATTGTTAGAAGCCATCCTTCTAATGAGTTATTAGAAGCAAGCATGTGACTTTGTTATCTTGCCATTTTCATCACTGATGGACTTCTAGCTAAATAGGCATCACATGCACACATAAATTACCCCTTAATCTTTAATAGCTGCAAATATGAATACACAAGACAACCTTTTATGCTGTCTCCTCTGATGGACGTTTGGTCTCATTTCTTTCCCACTGGTACGCTGCAGGAGAGCGTTCTTGCATCCAGAGTTTATTTTTAGTGTAGCGCTATAACTGTGGGAAAATGTGCCTTGAAAATAATGGCCTACAAGAACATTCTCTCTCAGTGTGTGGCAACATACAATATTTAAACACCATTTAAAATTCCCACTTTGAATGGAGTCATCCATTAAAACCAGGTTAAAAATCACAGCAATCTTTTTCGATATGTAAAAAGCATTTTGCTCCAGATGGCATGGTTAAAGCTCCTTAGAATGAAATTACTGAGCTGAGGCCTGGGATGGCCCTCAGCAGATGGAAGAGCAATCTCATTGGGATGGTTCTGTGGTTGCAGCAGTTCTTGGAGCCCTTCAGCAGACAGCATCAGGGGGTATTAAGCAGCGGACAGAGGAGGCTCAGGGCCAGGCCAGTGAGTAAGGATCAGCCCACTCTGCTCTCTGCTCTTTGTGTGTACTTCTATTTGCTAGCCGCCAGTAAAAGCCAGAACATGGAAGCTGAGCAGTACACCTGGCCAGGCTAATTTGGGATCTTGGAGGTCAAACATGTGGGGATGCCATTTGAGATGAAGTAAGGTTTCTAGTTAAAGGAACTCTGGGGAGACATCATTACATTTTTAAGAGGGTTAATACACTCAGGGGTGAAAGTAGGCAGAAACCCCTTTTCCCAACCAGGGCAGGCCTACTTACATGGAAAGTTACCAATTTAGGGCCTGAGTGTCCTTCTCATCTTGAAGTAACCTTTTTGTTATCTACAAAAGGCCCAGAACAAATTCCTGTTGAGGTTAAGAGAGACCCTACGCACAAGAATCTACTATCTGGCCTGAATTGCCTGGATTGCATTCCTGCAGTCGCGATAGCCGTTGCTGACCCATGATCCCACGGCGTGTATCTAGCCGCATCAAATATAGAAAAAGTATTAAGAATGAACTGATTGGTGGGAGATGGTTACTTGGTACAAAGTGATTGGCTGCTCTTGTCATAGACCTTGATATAATATTTTAAATCTATTGGATGTTTATGCACGGGCTTTTTGTTGCGGCGGGAACTATCTCTTAAAAGATCCTCCCTGGAAGGGCCTCGGGGGCTCTTAGCCACTGAACACTTGGGGGTCATGCTATGGCCCGGAGTATACTCGCTTATTAATAAAACCCTTGCTTTTGCATAGGACCCGGTCTCTCAGGAGTTTTCCTTGATAGGTGCGGCGTTCCGGCTCCCAGTCAGTCACCCCATCGGGTGGCCAACTCTTTCAGTGGTAGTCGAGGACTACCCCTGGCTCTGTGCTGGTTGGCCAGAGGGACCACAGGGACCCCGTGGTGTCAGGGGTTGAGCCAGGGTTGACTGCAATGCAAATGCCTGCATGCAAGTGCCTTAATGTCATACTACCTCTAGGATCCCCATTACATCTTCTGAGGAAATTATTTTCACAAGTATGCTAAGTAATGGGACTCATAGGAGGGTATGATATGAATCTGAATTAATAGATATTTACTGTCACTGCATGTCCAGAACTGTTCTAAGGGCTATGGCTAAGTCTCAAGGCATACACACACATGCTCTTTGCTCTCTCTCTCTTCTCTCTCTCTCTCTCTCTGCCTCACGCTTACACAGTGATGACAATCTATATTTTTTTCCTTCAAAGGTGATGTTATACTTCCCTTAGCTGGAATAACAACTGATCTCTTTGAGCCTGGTCAACATACACTGTAGTGATAGTCCAGCGGGTAGGGCATTTGCCTTGCACGTGGCCGTCCTGTGCCAGGCCAGGTTTGATCCCCTGGCATCCCATAAGGTCCCCCGAGCACTGCCAGGAGTAATTCCCAAGTGCAGAGCCAGGAGAAACCCCTGAGCATCGCCGGGTGTGACCCAAAAAAGCAAAACAAAAAAAATGTTTGGCCTTTATGCATTACATTTTCTTGGTAATTCAGGCGTATGCAGCGGCAAACTTACTGACCAAATAAAATGACCTTGCCTGGATTTATCCATTCAATTTATATAATTTATACTGCCTTATATTTGCACCATCCTTTCCCTCCCTCCTACCTCTTTCTCTCCCCTCTTTCCTTCCTTTCATCATCTGTCCCTCCCTCCCTCCCTCCCTCGCTCCCTCCCTCCCTCCCTCCCTCCTTTTGCTTTAAAGGCATCCAGAGCACCTTGGTGGTAGGTCACTTGATCACTTGATCACTTGAATCCCGTTATTCATCGATTTGCTCGGGCGGGCGCCCAGTAACATTTCCATTGAACCCTATCACGTGCCAATGCAGCCCAATGGCATCTGGTTGATTCAGGAATATGAAGAGCCTCAAACCGTTCCCTTCAGGGTCTTTACAAGGGAAGTCTGACCATTTTGTAGGTGGGCAGCCACGTGATCTTTTGACATCCCGTGGGATCCAGTCAGTAATGGCTCTAGTCCAGCGGTTGTCTCCAAATCGCATTACATGTCCAGCCCATCTGATTTTCGATGCCTTGACAAACGAGACAGCATCCCTGATTCTGGAATAGCGGCGGAGGTCAGAACTCCGATTCCTTCTCTCACTTGAGTGAGGCGTGATATTCCAAAGCATAGCTCTTCGATTCCTCTCTGGGAGACCTGAATAGCATTCTCATCCTGCTTTCTTAGGGCCCAGGTCTCTGAGGCGTATGTTAATGCAGGGAGAATGGTGGAGTCAAAAGAGATGTGCCCGGAGCCGGAGGTTCTTTGTCCTTTTAGCTATTTCTTCGATGCCTTTGAAGGCATTTCATGCTGCTCTCTTCCTCCTGCGCAGCTCAGGTTTTAGGTCGTTCATCATGTTGATTTCTCGACCTAGGTACACACTAACTGCTGCATTCAGAGATGTTTGTTCCATTGAGAGTGAATGAGGCCTCTGGAACTAGTTCATTCTTCATGAACATAGTTTTCTTTAGATTGAACTGTAGACCTATCTTTCCGCATTCTCGGTCAAAGTCAGCCAGCATTTGTGCCGCTTGGCTAATGTTTGGTGTTATTAGAACGATGTCATCAGCGAAGCAGAGGTGGTGTAGTTGCTGACCATCTATCTTCACTCCCCATTCCTTCCCATTCTAATTGTTGCATGGTGTTCTCGAGGGTGGCGCTGAAGAGTTTTGGTGAAATGGTATCACCTTGTCGAACCCCCTCTTTTCACATTAATGATCACTTCTTTGTAGAATGGTGAGATCCTGGTGGTAGGTGCAGAGTAAAAATTGGACTGGATGACTACAAGTATTCATCATCCAAACTTTAGACACTGGGAATAACTTTGGCGTCTAAAGGATAAAGAAAACACTGCCACAGCTTTCAGAGATCTCGTAACTAGTCAGCCCGTGCATACGTTATGGGTTGCAGGTGCGATAATGTTTCAAGAGCTCTGCGTGCACCAGGTCAGCCGCCACCGCCCAGCCTGAGCTAAGGCCGCGTTCCCATTTCCCTGTTCTGTTATCCTACCCCATTGATTTCTTTTTTTGCTTTTTTGGGTCACACCAGGCGACGGTCAGGGGTTACTCCTGGCTCTGCACTCAGGAATTACTCCAGGCGGAGCTTGGGGAACCATATGTGATGCTGGGGATAGAACTGGGGTCAGCCTCGTGCAAGGCAAACGGCTGTGCTATGGCTCCGCACCCCACTCCAATTGATTTTTAAATTTTCCTAAAATCAGCAGTCCAGGAAAAAAAAAGATCAATTTAGGGAGATCAGAGAGATTTGATTTTCTCTCCTATTCAAGAGTATGTCTGGAGACAGCATTGGTAAGTGTTTTATATTTATTTGCAGAGCTGGTATAAATATTTTAGGACACAATTGAGTTTTTCTCATTAAAACCCATTCTCCTCTCTCTCTGTATCAGGAGTTTCTAACTGTGGAGAGAAAGTACTATTTTAGAAGAATTGTGAAGATCTCAATTCCATGGCAACTATGGCAAATGGACCTTTGCCACAATAGGTTTTGATGAGTGTATTTTTTACTTAGAACAATGAAAGTGTTTTGTTATTAAAAATTCCCCTAGAGTAGTTTAATCTCTGTGTGTTTATCCTTCAAAGTTTTCCCATTTAAAGTTTGTAGTGCACTAGAAAGAATTTCTCTTGCAAACCAATAATAATAATAATAATAATCGGAATCACTGCTCTGAGACAGATTTGATGATATTTATTTTAGGGATGCTATAAATATTAAATCCCTCTTCTTAAATGTCTATATATTCGAGAAAACAAATGCACTTGTAGCAAAAGTTTTTTGGTCCTTCCTGAAGAATTAATTGCATTTAAGGGGAGTGGCGGCCGTAGGGGAGGAGAGTTTTCCTTTCCCCTTAGGTCACTTTGAACGTTTGAACGTTCTACCGGTAGATGGCAGCAAGTGACCATGCCGCGCTGTTCAAGGCTCTGCTTAAGAGGCAAAAGGAGCCGGGGATCACATCATCATTCCGGTGAACAGGGACTTTAGTCGTTTTTCCTTCTCCGGGTCTTTTTTTCTTTGTTCTGGGTCATTTTTACTCTGCCCTCCCCTCCCCTCCTCTTCCTCTCCTCCTCTCCCTCCTCTCCCCTCCGCTCCTCTCCCTCCCCCTCCCTTCCCCTCCCCTTTCTACTTTCTTTCCCTCTCCTTCTGTGTTTGAGGGAAACAATCCAATGAGTAAATCGATAGACACATTTTCCCCAAACAGCATGTGCTCACTTCCTCTCACTGTACCATGGGCCTTTTTTCTTCAATTCTCACAATATTTTTATTATTGAATCTTAGTTTGGGAGCCACAGCAAGGGCTATTGCGGAATTATGAGGTGCTGGGAATATACTTTGAGGCTCCTGTATGGAATATATGCACTCCATCTCCCTGGCACGAGATGTTAAACTTTTCCATGATTTACTGTTTCTGCTCTGGTGATGTGTGACAGTGCTCTTGAATGTCACTTTGTAACTGTGTGGTGGATCTCACATCTGCCCCTATAAGATGATGAGCTAAAATTGATATGTATTTTGTCATCCTTCTTCCCCTCACCACCTCTAATTTCTCCTCTTCTCAGGGTTACCTATTCCTGGAGACCAAGCGATGTTGAAATGAGGCTAAAGAAAGCCCCCACAATGCTTCTACGTGCCCAAGGAAAGAATAACTGACATGCGACACAGAAAACTTGGTGAGGAAGTCGTGTCAAAAGCTGAGACAGGCTGAAGGCTGGTCCCTTGTGTCATGTGGATGTCAAGCTCCACATGGAAAGGAAAAGTGCCTGAAGGCAATAAAATTGCTACTTCGACAAACACGTGATAAGGAAGAGGGACCGCCTTAATACCAACAAGAAGAATGTTTTAGAGGTCTGGATAGACGATCATGAATCAGCAACCATGTTCCCTTCAACCCGAATAGAACCTGGGCCCGCTTCCAATAGGAAGGCTGAGAAAAGGGAGGGAAGACGCAGAAGCCAAATCCAAAACTAGACCAGTTGGCTTTGGATGTTCAATGAAGAAGCTGTTGTCAGTCATCAAAGTGGCAGTGACAGAGCAGGCTCTATGGCACGTGACCAGCGGACCCAGCTAAGACACTGACCAAGGAGGCGGTGCTGAACAACAGCTTTCCAATGGGAACACAAGTCCCTTCAACTGGAAGATGCTGTCTAGGTGTGGGTAGGGTGTGGATAGCGAAGCTGATGTCTGCTTTCAAAGCTTCAAAACTCTTGTTAGGGGCTACACAGCTTGTTACTTAAATGTTAAAGGCGGGGCCAGAGCTTTTGCCTTGCATGCGGCTGATCCTTGGCTGTGTTTTCTTTGAGATGGAATCTATTCCTGGAGAGGAGGCTGTAAACATTGCTGAACTGACAAGGATTCATATTATTAAATAGACTTTGTTCATAAAGCAGTGACAGAGTTTGAGAGGAACTATCTAACAGCGTCACTGACTACAGGGAGATCTTTCAAGAATGGAAGAGTCAATCAATACTGCGAACTTCACTTTTTTTTGTCTTGTTTAGTTTTAGAGCCAGTCCAGTGGTGCATAGGGCATACTCCTGGCTCTGAGTTCAGAAACAACTCCTGGTGGGCTCAAGGGACCACATGGGACATTGGGGATCTTACCCGGTCAGCCTGGTACAAGGCAAGTATGTTACTCATTGTACTGTCATTCCAGCCCCCATGGCTGTTATTTTTCTTGAAGAAACTGCCTCTGCAGCTTCCAGTGACTGTTGGGGACGCTGCTGGGGTCCCCAACAGTGCTGGATTCCCCGGCTAGAACCCCAGACACGTGTAGGCCAAGATGGCGGCCACCCTGTTAAGGCCCTGTAAAGAGGAGACAAAGACAAGACTCCCAAGAAGAGTGCGAGCCCCAAAAAGAGAGCCCAAAAGAGAGCCCAAAAAGAGAGTTCAAGAGAGGAAGCAGGCTAGTTTTATACCTCTGCAACTCAGATCTCCCACTATTATGGGAAGCAGGGAGGGTCAAATGCCCTCAGGTAATTTCTCCCAGCACCTCTCCTAGGCCCTTTTATATGCTAATTTCTTGAGCCAAGATCTGCCTGGAATTGCCTTTATAGGGTAGAGAAGGGGTTTCTGAGATGGCATGTCTCTGTACCAAAGACTGTACTAATGCCAGTTAAATATTTCTCCAAGCCTTCACAAGAGTCTCATCTACTTCACGGTAGTTTTGTATTTTAGTTGCCTTTGAGTCATCAAGGAGCCATGCTTGCTTGCTTGGAGGCAAAACAGCATTTCTCTCTGGTCTAATTACTTAGAGATCCAACATGGCCAGGCAAATATGCTGGTAAGATCTAGCTAGTCCCACGATGATTGTGGTAGTATGAGAGAATATTTATACCAGCCAGTATAGAATACATAGTCAGATAAACTGCCACATTTAAACTACCCCTTATCTATGAAGTGACCTGCAGGAAGCAATCCATGGCAGATGCAGAGGTGTCCCGCAACAAGTGACCACCACCCTGTTCTGTTAGCAGCTGACAATACTGAGACAAGACCCTTCAACATATTGATGAAGATGTGTTGAAGGCTGAGAGGATGGTTGGTGGTTTTTAGTGACAACAATATTGTAAATTAAACTGAGTAATTATTTCTTGATATAGTATGAATGCAGCAGTGTTGTAGCCACCAATGATCTGGGCTTCTCCTTATGTTTAGGGATCGTGTTTGGCAGGCCAGGAGATAGTATGGGAATTGAGCCTAGATCAGCCACATGCAAGTAAGTGCCTTACCTGCTGTGCTATAATATCTCTCCAGCCCCTGATATGTTTAACTTTTTTGTCTTTTTTTGCTCTTTGAGTTACACCCAGATATACTCATGAGTTACTTCTTGCTCTGCACTCAGGAATTACTCCTGGCAGTGCTTGGGGACCTTATGGGATGCCGGGAACAAAACTGGGTAGATAATGTGCAAGGCACATGTCTACCCACTGTGCTATTACTCTGGGCACTAAATGTCTCTTTTATGAGTTCTCCAGAGACCAAATAGTTTATGTGACTTATTTCACAGTGATGCTCACTTTATTTCTGTGGTCTGGAACACCTTCAATATTTTTGAGGTGGGCCTAGGAATCTCATTTGACTAATGAGGAAATAGAAGTGAGCTCACCTTATCCAGAAACCAAACCATAGTTTAATTTGACTCCTTCGAGGGACATAAAAGAATTTCTTAGTGTGGAAAGATACTTCCATGTGTGGTATGAAAAGAGAAATGATCCAAGTCCTGAAGATTTTAAAGAGAGTAGACTACAATTCATGAAAAAGACATCATGGGAGAAGAATTTCATAATGCTAAAATTGTTGTCATTGGGATTTTTGGAAGACACAGCCATGAAAGAATTTACCTAAAAATGAAAGAGGCCTGGGCAGAAATAAAAGTTGAGGGGTCGGAGCTACAGCACAGCAGGAAGGGCATTTGCCTTGCATGCTTGCTGACCTGGGTTTGATCCCCAGCATCCCATATGGTCCCCTGAGCACTGCCAGGAGTAATTCCTGAGTGCAGAGCCAGGAGTAACCCCTGAGCATTGCCGAGTATGACCCAAAAAAACAAAACAAAAAGCAATGAAAACTGAACAGAGATTTTTTTTTCAAAATATGTTCTAGTCTTCCTTTTCCCTTGTGTGACCCAACATGGAAAGTAGGCCCCGTGTAAGGGTCACAGTCTGTGAACTGGGTTCTCAGAGTCTCGGGAACCTGGAGTCTGGATCTGTACTTGGGCTATCTCTGGTAGGTATGAGGTGCTCCAAGCATAAGCAGCATTTGCAGGAGTCCATCACTGACCAGTGGTCCCTAAGAGCAAAAAGAGCATGTGAAGAGGCTGAACCCCATTAGTTATTAGGGAATGGAAATCAAAGTCCTGGTGCGGTACCATTCACACAAAAAAGGATGGCCAGAATGAAACAGTGGGAAACAACCAGTGTTGGTGTGTCTTTGTCTGAACAGTCCCTGTTCAGGCACCAGATTTTGGGGCTGTTTGGGCTCCCCAACAGTATTTGGGTCCGTCGGGTTCCCTGGTCAAATTCGGGGCTGATCTCTGTCCCCTCTAGCCACAAATACACTGCCCCCACTCTCCTTTGGTGTTTATATAAGAACAAATCCCTAGCATAAATATAAGCAAAAGCTTGTATGAGGGAGAAAAGCAATCCCTCACTAGTAATGCAAAAACCCAGGGCTAACAAGTAGGGTGTGATCCAACAACAGGGCTGGCAAAAAATCCAACACTAGTGAAGATGAGAATTTAGAATTTTCATAGAGTATTGCTGGAACTGGAAATGATGTTGCAGCTCTGGAAAAGTCTGGTGGCTCTTTAGTGATAAAGCAGCATGGAATTATGAGCAAGGACCTGGCAATCCCACCCCAATATTATATACACGAGTAAGTGGAAACACACGCACCTATGAAAAATGTGGACAGGAATGATGATTACAACATTGTTCACAGTAACCAAAAAATGTGGAAACTGTTGGGCTCTAAGCAGCTAGTATTGGGGCCTGGCACTTTCCACCATAAGGCCTTGGGGACGGGGCCAAGAGGTGGACCCTGTTCTCAGGGCAGTGGAGCTTCCGGATGCTCAAGAGTTTGCACCTACATGAAAGACATCTGTGCTTATCCAATGGGAGACTGGCAGGCAAATGATTTACATCTTAGGTGAGGCAGGATGTGCCTGGTCTTCTGATCACAGGAATATGTAAATCAATGATTGTTACCTTGCAAATGTTACCTTGCAAATGCTAAATCTGTGATTGTTATCTGTTGCAATGGCCCAGAAGCTTGCAAAATGCCATGTGATTTGTGCTTGTACCCCTTCCACCCAAATATTGTATAAAAGGCTTAAACTGTGCTCAGTAAAATGATAAAAAAAGATCACGTGGCCGCCCACCTACAAGATGGTCAGACTTCGTCAAGACCCTGAACGAACGATTTGAGGCTCTTTGTATTCCTGAAGCAAGCAGATGCCATTGGGCTACATTGACACATGATAGGGTCAAATGGAAATATTACTGGCGCCTGCTCCAGCAAATCTATGAATAACGGGATGACAAGTGATCAAGTGATCCAGAACTCCCCTATGAGTCCTTATCTTTCTTTCTTCCCTTCTTTAGTGGCGGCAAGGCAGAGTTTCTCCCAAGTCCATCCCTCTCCTTTTTCCCCGCAGGCATGAAGTCAGGCAAGATCTAGGTCTCTCTCATTCATGCCGGGGGCTGCTGGCAGGGCCCCCCGACAGAAACAACCACTGAATGGGTCTGGCCATACAAGAGAATATTATTCAGCAATGACAAGGGATGAAGCACTGTGTCATGCTTCTACACAGATAAACCTTGAGAACACTAAACTAGTTGAAACACAACAGAGCATAGAGTCTGCGACCCACTTATACGAGGAGCAGAGGAGGTCCCTTTGCAGGAACTAAAGGTAGAAAGACAGTGCTGAGGGCGGGTGTTATCAGGGAATTAACAAGAATAATCAAAGAATATGGTTTTTTTTTTGGGGGGGAATGTATGCGACAAAACACCCTAAAATGCATTCTAATGATGGTTGAATAATTTTATAAATATGTGGAATTACAGGGACTGGAGCGAAAGTCCAGCTGAGAGGGCATTTGCCTTGTACGCGACAGACCCAGGTTCTATCCCCGGCATCCCTTATGGTCTTCCAAGCACCACCAGGAGTGATTCCTGACTGCAGAGCCAGGAGTAACAATCCCTGACCATCGCCAGTTGTGACACAGAAGACAAAAAAATGAGGGAATTGTAGACACAATCGGTGGGTTGTTAGTGTGTGAACCATTGTTTGCATTATACCAAGCAAAGCCATCTAAAAAATGCATAGTCTAAAAAATGCATAGTCTAAAAAATGCATAGTCTGCTACTGGCCTTACGTAGACTTATTTGCCTGGACTGCATGAGCACTTCACACATTAGTCTTTAATCTTTACAACAAACTCCTGAAGGAGATGGATTCAATCTTCCCTAGTTTGCAGGTCAGAAATCTAACTGTCCGCAGAGGGTTGGTTGATTTTGCCCAAGGTGACCCAGGGTGGCGTTAGCATGTCTAGGGTGAAGCCAGGAGGGCGCATGTCCTTGCTCTTAACCATAGGTCATGCCGGGCAGAGAGAGGAAGCCTTTGTGTGGAATCCACCTCCGTCATTTCAACCCTGCCTTATCTTAGATCTGGGAGTAAAAGGCTGATTTGGTGGCTGGGGTGGCTGACGTCCTGCATCCTGGTTGGGACTGGGCCATTAAGTCACATTACCTAGGAGCCAGAGGGTTAGCGGGGACAAAGTGTGGACCGCTGGTGGCATCAGAGAGGCAGTTTTTTCTTACATTTTACCATCCTCATGTTTGGATATAGGGCAGGGAAGAGGCAGATCAAAAAGCACAGATGGGTATGGAGAATATCTAAAAGAGTAAAATAAAATTGCGGGCAATGAAATTGGTTGGGGATTTGGGAGTTTCTGGGAGGTAAAGTGAAATAATATGCATGCATGTCAATAAAATATTGCCCATCTCACTCTTCATTATGTATTATCAGAAGATTTCAATGAGCTTTGCAGGAAGATCTGGCCTGAAGTTATAATGAGTCTTTTGTATTTGAGAAACTATTAGGTCTTCCCTGCTCTGCTTCTGCACCGCAGTTCAATCTATGAGGAAGTGGGCGGATAACAGCAGGTAAGGGAGAGAGACGGGGAGGCAGAAGCAAACCTTGACGTTCTGTTAAATGACTTAAAGTCTCAGAATATTAAAGAAAGTCTCTGGATTAGTCCATGACCCAATTCCCCATTATTGTTTCCCCTTCCATTTATCTCTCACGCATCAGCTGCCTCCCTGCAGAAAGTGGCCTTCTAAAAGAGTTCCAGAACAGCTTCTGTGCTCCTCCTGTCTCTTTACAGGGTTAGCAGCCAGTCTGGTCCTCCGTCTGCAGAGTTTGCTTTGAGGCTGAGCTACCTTTCTGTTGGCTGGCATGGCAGGCCTGCTTTGGAAATCACTCCATTGCTCTGTTCATCCCCACCCACACCCCTCACCTCTGCTCCTCCTGATGCTGCTGGCTCTTGAGCAGGTCTCGATGACTCACGGCCTCAAAGGACACTCTGATATTGGTTGTCTTATGTTTGATACTTAACCTTGAAGGTTTCCCAAGGGGGCGTTTATATATCGGGGGCTGTTAGATGACATCATGTTAAAAGAACATTGTAGTAGAAGAGTGGATGCAAGGCATGGGGGGAAGCGTGATACAGGTGAAAATAAAGAAAAATTTGAAGTGAGAAATAACAACAGGGAAAGTAAAGTGCCACGAGGCCTGCTACAAAGCAGAGATCAAATATAAATAAATATATATGGCAGCTCTCCTGAGGACAGTGAGAAAGGCTGGTGCCTCAGTCTGAGTGAACAGTTTGGGAAGAAGTTTCCCTAGAGCAGGATAAACCTCACCTCCAAGCACCCTGTAGAATATAGCGATTAACATGAGAAGAATAGTCATAGTCATTTTTTTCTTTTTTGCTTTTTGGGTCACACCCCACAATGTTCAGGGGTTACTCCTGGCTCTGCACTCAGGAATTGCTTCTAACAGTTCTCGGGAACCATGTTGGAAGCTGGGGATTGAACCAAGGTCGGCTGCGCGCAAGGCAAAAACTCCCTACCTGCTGTGCTATCACTCAGGCCCAGCAGTGATATTCTTTCTGCTTAACACAAGTAAACTTAAGGTAAAAGTTTTTCAGTACCAGTATCAACACATTTAGGGCCATAATAAAGGCAGGAGCTTGATCAGGTTGACCAACGTAGTTCTTTAGACTCAGCCCCTTTGCTCGGCATCCCTCTGGCTCAACAGCTCCAACGGTAACAGCAGCAATAACAAAGGCGTGATGACAATTGGGATGTTGGTGTGGGTGGGCTTCTGCTTGGAGAAACCTCTATTCACTCCCATCAGTACAGATTTATGCTTTAAGGAAGCTTCTTAATGTTTGAGTAACTGAAGAGGGGTCAGTGGCTCGGGCAGGAGGTGGCTTCTCACCCAACCTTTTATTCCTATTCTCAGACCCCATTTTTCCTTCCACCTTGCATTGTTCCCTATTCCAGGGAGAATGACATTGACTCCTGCCAATGACAGCTTAAAAACATCCTTTGATGGCCAGAGAGAGTAAAGTGGGGAAGTCTTGCTTTGCATGCAGTCAACAGGGTTTCATCTCTGACAACACGTATGATCCCCAGAGTGCTGCCAGTAAGGAGCCCTAAACACAGGCCAGGGTTAAGCTCTGGCACCACCAGATGTCCTCCCTGCCCGCCCCCTCTTGTATTCCCTTTGACAGCAATTGGTCTAGAGAGAAGCATGTGATATATTCTTCAAGAAGCCTTTACTGCTGAGGCATTGTGGGAGACACGTGACTCTGAGATAGTGCAGGCTACAGAAGACCATCTTCTCTTCCCAGAGATGTATACAGAAGATACATCTTCTCTTCCCGAAGGAGGACACTGTGTCTGATCCTGCCAGCCACTCTGCTACAATGGCTGGGATGGGCAGAGGGGACCCCAGAGACTCAAGAGCCTTTTTTTTTTTTTTGGGTCACACCTGGAGATGCTCAGGGCTTACTCCTGGCTCTGCACTCAGGAATTACTCCTAGCAGTGCTTGGGGGACCATATGGGATGCTGGGGATTGAACCTGGGTCAGCTGCATTTAAGGCAAATACTTTATTTACTCTGCTATCACTCCAGCATTTAAGAGCCTTTTCTTGCAGATTTTTTGAGCAGCTGGAATTGATTTCTTCTAGCCCTGGCTGCTGCTGCTGCTGCTGCTGCTTCTCCTTCTCCTTCTCCTTCTCCTTCTCCTCCTTCCCCTTCCCCTTCTTCTTCTCTTCTTTCTTCTTCTTCTTCTTCTTCTTCTTCTTCTTCTTCTTCTTCTTCTTCTTCTTCTTCTTCTTCTTCTTCTTCTTTCTTCTTCTTCTTCTTCTTCTTCTTCTTCTCCTCCTCCTCCTCCTCCCTCCTCCTCCCTCCCTCCTCCTTCTTCTCCTTCTTCTTCTTCTTCTCCTTCTCCTTCTCCTCCTTCCCTCCTCCCTCCTCCCTCCTCCTCCTTCTTCTCCTTCTTCTTCTTCTTCTCCTTCTCCTTCTCTCCTCCTTCTCCTCCCTCCTCCTCCTCCTCCTTTCCTTTCCTTCTCCTCCCTCCTCCTCCTTCTTCTTCTCCTTCTCCTTCTTCTTCTTCTTCTTCTTCTCCTCCTCCTCCTCCTCCTCCTTCTTCTCCTTCTTCTTCTTCTTCTTCTCCTTCTCCTCCTTCTCCTTCTCCTCCTCCTCCTCCTCCTTCTCCTTCTCCTCCTCCTCCTCCTCCTCCTTCTTCTCCTTCTTCTTCTTCTTCTTCTTCTTCTTCTTCTTCTTCTTCTTCTTCTTCTTCTTCTTCTTCTTCTTCTTCTTCTTCTTCTTCTTCTTCCTTCTTTTTATCATTCTGTGTTTGTTTGTTTGTTTTGGGGGGGAGGTGGCAACCTCTGGTAGTGCTCAGAGCTTAGTCCTGTTCCTGTTCTCAGGGATCACTCCTGGAAGTGATTCTCCTTTTCTCAGTGGGACCATTTTGGGTGCCAGGGATCAAGCCAGATTTGACCAAGTGCAAAGTAAGTGCCCTAACTACTGTACTCCAGCAGTAGCTCCTGGCTCCTTAGACTGTGAAACCTCCCCAGATAGGGCTATATAACGGAGTGAGGGAATGATGGGAAATGTGGCAACTGTAAAATATGAACTGAACAAGAGTGATGACCAAACCTTAATTTAAAATCAACCCCAGGCATTTCTGGTAGTGCTTACCTGTGTTGCAAAAGGGGTTGAGATTGGAAAACAGTTAATCTTATAGGCTTACAACCCACAGTGTAAGATGTTTCATGAAAGAAATGCCCATTGTGGGGAGTAGTTGACTCAGTTTCACTTTCTTAGTGTTTAAAGCATCCTCTCTGAAATAAATGGTGAGGACTGAGTCTCACCTCCAGGCCCTCAATTCATGCATTGAAACCTGGCATGATGGGGGTGGGGGTCTTTTAGGAGAAGAAACTGTGCTCCCGAACATGGAGTGCTTAGGATGGGTCTGGGACTCTCACCTTCCTTTTCTGCCCTGTGAGGTTGGAACAAGACCCTTTCGAGAAATTGATCCTTCAACACTTCACTTCCCAGCCCCCAGAGTGGCGAGAAAGAAACGTTTGTGGTATAAGACCCCACTAAGGACATGTTCTTTTATGAAGACAACTCCTTGATAAACACATCTGAATAATGAAATATTTTGCAGCCACCAGCATGATGCAGTCCATGAATTCGATGACCTTCATGGGATCTGTCCATTTGGGATATATTCACTTGGGATATACCCATTTGGGATATATCTCAATTCCCTACCCTCTTCCCCCATTCTGAAGCTTTATTTCTACTTTCTGGTATTTCAATCTCTCCCATCATCTGATTTTCTGAAGGGACAACAATATCAAATTTAAAAGTTTGCTTAATAAATAGATCCCATAAAGTTTGTGTGGCAGAAACCAAGGCATCTGGGTTACACTCAGCAGCTCAAATAGCAGCTCAAGAGCCCAGGAAAGAGCAAACTTTCAACCAAAGAAGCCCAGAGGAAAAGAGGCTGAGACTGCAGTGCTTAAGCCATGTTTTGGTGCTGGGAAGAACACCCTCAGGGTGGTGGACACAAGCTGCTTTCCGGGGCACAGTTTACAAATTGACACCTTTTCTGCTAGCCTTCATTCCAAATCCACAAACAGCCACCACTTCCCACACAGAGCAAAGCTTTGGTGTACACTGTTGTTTGACAGCTAGAGAGAGCGACAGGGGAGATGGAAGCTTCCCTCAGGCAGGGACTTTTATAGAGGATGAGGGATTTCATTAATTAGCTGAACATGCAGACTGAGGGAATAAGGTCATGGCTCATTCTCTAAGGGCAGGGACTCTGTGCGAATGTCACCAAGCTTGAGGGGCTGAAGTGTTGATTCCTGACATGTGGAAACACACCTGTCTTCTCATGGAACAGAATGTGGAAAGTTAGTCGAGAGGCTCCTGGCAGGTGATTTGGGTGATACCAGGTGGGAGGGAATCCTCTTCTACCTGAAGGGTGAGAGGTTGCTTCCTGCAAGGAGGGCATTTGAACTTGTAGGGAGAGTTGGGGGCAAAAAGGCCCCTACAAAAGGACTTCGCACAGTGTTGAGTTAGCTCCCTGCAGACAGTGTAGAAAGCATGAGAATGAGAGAAGGAAGCTCATGCCGTCAGGCCCTTGCTCTATACAGACTCTCCAGAAACTGAGACGTAGACAGAGGGAAGGAACATTTATTAGCTCAGTGCTGAGGAACTCTCGAGCCAAAGAGACTTAGAAAAGGCCAGCCCTGAGGGCCCACAAGTCAAGGAGTGTTACTTGGAGCCAGGAGAAAAGTGAGAGTCCTAGCATTAGAGTCTCAGTGCTGAGGGGCAGAGGGCTCACAAGCCTTAGAGACCTGGAACCCCCGAGTCACTGAAGCCTTTGCATTTTATACACGCTGAGGGCCCATTCTTATCTAAGCAAAGCAAAGTACAGAAGCAAATTGGGCAGCCCATAGTTAGCACATCCTGTTTTACATCTGTTATAAAACAAGAACAAGGTTACACTTCACACGCTTGCTTGAATCATTCATGTTATCAGCGCATTTTATGACGATGTTCTTGGGTCTGGGCATGGTTTTCTTACTAGGTTATAAACTCATGACTCTAAGGCACAACACATAGTCTAGTGGTTCAAGATGGAGTCACAGTGGTTCTGCTCAACCTTTCAGTGCCAGCTCCCTGAAAGGCTAGGAGTGTCGGGGAGAGGCTGACATTCTGCCGCCACGGGATTTGGAGCACTGTGGAGCAGGGCAGGGCACATTCAAAGCTGTACTTTGAAGATCTAGATGCAGATGAATGGGATGGGACTGAAGGAGTTGGAGACTGCAGAGCATACGGCTTAGTGTTGGCTCTCAGAAAAAGAGCAAATCATGCAATTTGCTGCTACACGAGTGCATTGGCAGATTATCCATGGAGCGAAGTTACTCAAAAGGAGAGGGACAGAAACAGAATGGCTACTCTCTTAGGTGGCATATATAGGATCCTCAAAAGGAAATAAAAATGGCCCAAGGCAGCAGAATCTGGGAACAGGACTATAGAGCTGAACTTACCCCAGTTGGGACAAGGTAGATGGGGGACATCTGGCAGAGTGTGTGGTGCTGGGACATGGTGTATGAACCCTTATCAAGAACACCTTTTCTGACACTATGGAGATACTAAATCTCCATGCCTAAAGTTAAACTTTTTTAAAAAATTATTATACCACCGCGAGATATACAATTATAAAGATGTTCATAATTGGGTCTCCGTCATAAAGTGTTCCAGCACCCATCCCTGCACCAGTGCCCCCTTTCCCATCACCAATGTCCCCACACTCCCTCCCACCCACCCCTAGGCTGCCTCTATAGCAGGAACCTTTTTCTTTCTCTCTCTTTCTCTTCCTGTCTCTGTCTCTGTATTTCTCTCTTCTCTTCTCTTACATTGTGGCTTGCCCTACAGATATTTACGGTTTATCATGTAAGTCTATGTGTACATTCAATGGTGAGTTCTAGTCTGATATTACCATTCCCCATCAGCCACCCCAGTTTGTTACAACTACAATGATCATTACAGTGTATATATGTGCAAGATCCTGGGGAAGACTTGGTCCTGAACTTCATTATTATCTAAGCCTGTCGCGATGGCCGTGGGTCTAGTCTGGCCTCTTGTCCAGCTTTGCTGGTTGTGGTGGCTGGGCGTTCTCATAGCCATGTCCATTTGGACATGGAGGTGGAAGGGATGGGAAGAGGGACCCCATCCCCACCCCAAGTCCGGCTGGTGCGGGCTCCTCCCACATAGTTGCCTACCCTAGGAGCTATGTTGAACCCAGCCAGGGGCCAAGCCATTTACCACCCCTCCCGTGGCCTTATGGGCTGCTCCACATGGGTCAAGTGGCACAGCTGTGGCTCTGGTCTTTTTTTTTTCAAAAGTGTCTGTCGTGGGGGCCAGAGCCATAGTACAGTAGGTAGGGCATTTGTCCTGCATGTAGCTCACCTGGCTTCAATCCTTGGAATCCCATATGATCTTGCCAGGAGTAACGCCTGTGCATTGTCAGGTGTGGTCCCAAAACAACAACAGAACAAACAAAACCCCCAAATCAAATAAGGAGCATATTGTGGTATTTCAGAGATAATATAGTAATGTCCTTAGGTAATGGAAGCAAGCAGTAGGGCAGGTTTTGAAACACCCATTTAAAGGCTGGCATGGACAGAATGTGGCAAGTGGCCAGAAGCTAGAGGATGAAATTCATCCAGGCTTCCTGGCATAATAGTTTCCGAAGAGTCGCCTCCTAGCCTAGGGATTCTGCTTTCATTCAAATTAAATGGCTCTAATGAATGTCTTTTCTGTTAGATGAGTTAACTGAAGCCCCTTGTGATTCCCTGAGCCCGGCAGTCAATACAAGAGGCAGCATTGAGTTTGCCTGGCTTGAAGCCTCTCCCCTGACAGGCTGTCACTGAAGAGGCTAATGGCAGCCCTGGGCTTGGGCACACTGGATGGCCATTGCGGGAACCTGACTGGGGCTGCTGGGGCACTTCCCTCCCATAAAATCCCTTTATTAATCTCATTACGCGTTCATCTTTGCTAAGTTCTCTCAAAGGTGTGCTCACAACCAGATTCAGAGGTCACTGGAGAACGGGCTGCACGTGTGTCTGTGTGTGCTCGCATAGAAGCCAGACACACGTGTTTGCGGTCACCTAGGTCACCCAATTCCTCAGCCCGAGGATCAGAGTTCTCTTTGAGTTATCATGGCAGGGTCAGAGGAGTTAGCATCTCAGAGGGCTCTGTGAGGTCCTGTTTGCTTGAAAAACCTTCTTCTAGGTTAGGTTTTATTACCTGGGCTCTAACTTTATATGAGAAAGGAAAGCACTTCCTCCCACGGTCTGTCTAATGTGGTCCTTGCTACTGCCCCAATATTGCTTCCTGCCACTTGCTCAGAATTCTGGCTCAGTGGAATTGAGGCTCAGAACCCAATACACTGACTCAGAGTCCCAGCTCGGGGAGTCTATTACCTGCACTGACCTCCCTTCCTTTGTGGCCTCAACAGTCACTGGGAAAATTCTTTCCTGGGTGGCTCTCTGAGTACAAAGCCCGATCTGCAGACTGCTCTGAGGAACTTATCAAGCTGCGACTGGCCGTCATCCTTGTCTGCCCTGAACAGTGCCTTTTCTTAGGGTGAGACTGGGTCTCTTCTAACTTGATCTTTGGCCTTTCCCAGATGTTGTACCAGCAAGGAAGACAGCGTGAAGGAAGACAATACTCAGTGAATGTTCCTGAACATCATTGTTATTATTGTTCCTGAACATGAACTGTCACTGGGGCGTTAGATTAGCCTCTGACTCCAGCAGATTTTCTTCTGCTTTTTCTTGGTGTATCTTGATTTCTTTTTAAAATAAACCTGAGGCTCCTCTCTACAGTAAACAGGAACAGTTAGGCACATCTGAGCCTTTGTCCAGTTCCTCTACTAAGATTCCCACTTGGATTCTGTGACAGCTCCTTTCTTTTTTAAGGAAAAACTCTTCAAATGAGATTATTTTATCTGTCTATCTATCTATCTATCTATCTATCTATCTATCTATCTATCTATCTATCTATCTATCTATCTATCTATCTATCTATCTATCTATCTATCTATCTATCTATCTATCTATCTATCTATCTATCCATCTATCTATCTATTGTCTATCTGTCTATCTATCTGTCTATCTATCTGTCTGTCTGTCTGTCTGTCTGTCTATTTATTTTTGATTTTTTTGGCGTCACACCCAGCAATGCTCAGGGGTTACTCCTGGTTCTGCACTCAGGAATTACTCCTGATGGTGCTAGGGAGACCATATGGGATGCCAGGGATCGAACCCGGGTCCTACCACATGCGAGGCAAACACTTTACCCGCTGTACTATCGCTTCCAGCTCCCCAAATGAGATTATTTTAAAGGGACGACCATTTAAAACATTTTCATTATATTACTGTGAGATAGACCATTACAAATCTGTTCATGATTAGGTTTCAGTCATACAGTGTTCCAGCACCCATCCCTCCACCAGTGTACATTTCCCAGGCCCTCCTCCCCAACCTGCCTCTATGACAGATGCTTTACTTGTTCTCTCTCTCTTTCTCTCTCTTCTCTCTCTCGCTCTTCTCTCTCCGCCCCTCACTCTTATTTTACTCATTGTGATTTGCAATACAGTCACTAGAAGGTTATCATGTATATCCCTATACCTACTTTCAATACTCAGGTCTAGTCTAGCATTACCATTGTTACCATATCCAGCTACTATTGGCAAACTTGTCCCTTCTCTACCCTATGTCCCCACACACTTGTGGTAGATTTCAAGGCACTACCATTTTGTAGCCACCTGGGGTAGAAAACTAGTTGAGATCTCTTCCTAGGGACCAGAACCTGGATCTGAGCAAATCATCTCTTCAGAGCCCCTCTTAGGTGCTGACTGCTCATGTCTCGCCTCTTGTAGGGGCTGAGGAGTCCACACGAAGGGGCAGGGCAGGGACAGGTAAATCTGGAAAGCTGACTTGGAGGAAGGCAGTCAACAACACAGATATGCAAATTTCTGGATTTCCAGGGTGATGCGCAACTTGGGAATGTTTCAGATGGAGGGATCAGGAAAACATCCTTTTGAATGGAAGACACTTGAAAAGGAGAGGAGGATACAAGGGATCTTGATCCAGGGAAGAACATTCCAGGTTAGGAAACACCAGGTCATGGGCTGAGACAGGAAGACAGTTGATATGTTCAAAGAACTGAAGGCCTCAAGGCTGCCTTTTCGTGCTCCTGGGACTCTAGAATTCCTGATTGTTGAGTGTTATCCTCTCCAGGAACAGGACAGCTGTCACACTCAGCCCTAGTACCTGTCATAGGTATATATGTATATATATATATATATATATATGTATATATATATATATACATACACATATATATTCATTCAATGTATGTATATATATGCATATATGTGTACTATATCGTATATATATGTACATATATATTGAATGAATCATTGATATATACATTGATTCATTTGAAAGCCTAACAAACCAAATCTGATGATTACACTTGAAGAGATGTGGCCCACTGCCAGCAATTTCTATCTTCGTTGTCAACATCCACATACAAGGAAGATGAAATTGAGAAAATTCTACATGGAACTGGAGGAGTTCTATAAAAAAGATCACACCTTCTACAAGATCATAGTGGTGACTTTAATGCCAAGATACGACCGAGAAGAACAACTGAAGAACTCCACATTGGGACCCATGGCCTAGAATGGAATGAACAGGGTGAGAGACTATCTGAGTTCATCATGTCCACCAAGACCATTCATAGGAACTCACAGTTCCAGAAGGCTGAAGCGAAACGTTGGACATGGAAATCTCCTGGTGGACAGTTCCACAATGAAATTGACCACATCATCTTCAATCGACGGTTTTGTCTGACCGATATTGCTGTCGCCCCAAATTCCAAACAGGATCGGACCACTGTCTACTTCGTGCAAAATTCTACTTCCCGCAACGGGGGAGAAAAGGCTGCAAAGTTTAAGAAGAGAACTCCCAGAACGACACACCAACTGGGAACTCTTTGGCACCATTGCAGCAACATGGGAAGATACCGCCATTGACGACATCAATGAAGAATACAATTGACTGGTTCAGCACCTCCATGGTTGTGCGAAGAATGCCAAGAAAAAGAAAGACACAGAAGGATGCCTGTCTTCAGAAACTCTCAAGCTCATTCACCAACGTGGCAAGGCGCGAGCCTCAGGAGACCAAAATGCTATCATCCAAGCTTGCTAAACGGTGCAGAGAAGCGATAAAAGAAGACCTCAAAGACAGAAGAGCAGAAATACTGGAAGATGCAGCAGAAGCCGGGAAAAGCATTCGCACCACCCGCCTGTCCTTTACCAACTATAAGACCAAGATGACTGCCCTCCAACACCCTGATGGATCTATCACATCTTCCAGAAAGGCAATGGAGAAGATTATCCAGGACTTCTACTCAGATCTCTTTGATAGCCACATCCACCTGCCCACATACCAAATTCTGCAGGATGGATATGTCGTTCCCAACGTTCTCCCTTCTGAAATCTGACATGCCATTTCCGGTAAAGAAAGGAACAGCACCAGGCCTAGACAAAGTCAGACCCGAATACCTGAAGAATCTACCGTCAGTACTCATCAATACACTGACTCAGCTCTTCACACGCTTACCTGTCTGAATGCAAGATGCCCTCCCAATGGAAAACCAGCAGGACAGTTTTACTGTTCAAGAAGGAAGACATTCATGACATTGGCAACTATTACCCCATCTGTCTCTTGTCTGTCATCTACAAGCTGTTCACTCAAGTCATCCTGAGCAGGATTGACAGAACATTAGATGAAGGACAACCATGCGAACAAGCTGGCTTCCAAAAAGGATTCAGCACAATCAACCATATCCACACGGTAACCAAGCTCATTGAGGTCTGTAGGGAGTTCAAGATGCCGCTCTGTCTCACATTCATTGATTTAAAGAAAGTATTTGATTCTGTGCTGAGACCTAAGTGGTCATCGAAGCCCAGCCAAACAGGGTGTTCAAACCCAATACATCAAGATCCTTTGTGAGCTCTATTATGGATTCACCACCAGGATCTCACCATTCTACAAGGAAGTGCTCATTGATGTTTAAAGAGGGTTCGACAGGGTGATGACACATTTCACCAAAACTCTTCAGTGCCACCCTCGAGAACATCATGAGACAATTAGAATGGGAAGGAATGGGAGTGAAGATAGATGGTCGGCAACTACACTTCACAATGCTTCGCTGATGACATCGTTCTAATAACACCAAACATTAGCCAAGCGGCACAAATGCTGGCTGACCTCGACCGAGAATGTGGAAAGATAGGTCTACAGCTGAATCTAAGCAAAACTATGTTCATGAAAAATGGACTAGTTCCAGAGGCCCTATTCACTCTCAATGGAACAAACATCTCTGAATTCAGTAGTTATGTGTACTTAGGTTGAGAAGTCAACATGATGAATGACCTAAAACCTGAGCTGCGCAGGAGGAGGAGAGCAGCATGGATTGCCTTCAAAAGCATTGAAGAAATAGCGAAAAGACAAAGAACCTCCGGCTCCAGGCACATCTCTTCGACTTCACTGTTCTCCCTGCATTAACATACACCTCAGAGACCTGGGCCCTGCGAAAAGGGGATGAGAACCGCTATTCCCGGTCTCCCAAAGAGGAATCGAAAGAGCTATGCTTGAAATATCACACCTCACTCAAGTGAGAGAAGGAATGAGTTCTGACCTCCATCGCTGTTCCAGAGTCAGGGACACTGTCTCATTTGCCAAGGCATTGAAAAATAAGATGGGCTGGATATGTAATGTGATTTGGAGACAACCGCTGGACTAGAGCTGTTACCGACTGATCCCACGGGACATCAAAATATCACGTGGCCGCCACCTACAAGATTGTCAGACTTCTTCATCAAGACCATGAATGGAATCGTTTGGAGGCTCTTTGTATTCCTGAAA